>JAEIFV010000835.1:0-136174 GCA_018904265.1 Lordiphosa collinella | reverse complement strand
TCCCATTTAAAACAAAAAATTTTTGTTCACTAGAATTTCTCTTTTAACCGGTCATTCAAACTGCTGCTACATGCTTTAGTCATCAGATTTTGATAAAACTTTGAAGAAATGTGTTAAAAATTATAAAATAAGAATATGCCAATAAAAATGACGTTTTCATAAAAAACAAAAAAGTTTTCCTCACTCGAACTAGTTTTCCGACCGAACGTTCCAGCCATTTTCGACCGAAGCTATATGCTTAAGTCATCCGATTTCAACTAAACTTTGTAGAATTGTGTAAAAGTATATAAAATAAGTGTATGCCAATGATAAGGACGTTTTCATTAACAACAAAAAAAGGTTTTCTTACTCGAACTAGTTTTTCGTCCGATGGGAGCTATATGCTATAGTCATCCGATTTCGACAAAACTATGCCGAGCCGAAGTTAACTTCCCCTAATTTTTTTTTACCAAATTTCGGCCATTGAAAAATGAAAATTGATTTTGGGCCTTTTTTTTGTAGTTTAGTGTAAAACAAAAATAGTTAAAAACATTTTATTTGAAAATTATGATGGTGACAATTCTGCGGTTCAGAACTACGGGCGCAATCAATGCCGCCAGCTCGAAAAACGTGGTTTCGAGAAAAACGCGTTTAAAGTTTGCAGTTGCTATGCAATTTGGGTCACATTGGGTCATTAAAATCTTCTAAAGAAGTTCGAAGTTAAAAAAATCATTTTTGGACGATATTCTCAAATATCTAAGATTTAAAAATATGAAAAAAAAAAAAAAACAATTTTTGCCAAGCAGCAATACCCCTAAAGCCCTCTTCTGGTCTAGGAAATTTTTTTTCGATTTTATTTATTTCATATTTTTTTTAGCTTAGATATTCAAAAACATTATCCCACAAGTATTTTTCAAAGTTCGGAATACTTTCAGAGATACAGCCATTTTAGTGACCCAAGGTGACCCAAATTTCCTAGCAACTGCCAACTTTAAGCTCGTTTTTCTCGAAACCACGTTTTTCAAAATGGTGCCCACGTTTTCTCAAGTTCTACTGAACCGATTTTGATGATGTAGTGCTTTATGGACGCAGAATTAACGTGGCTATCGTCCCTACCTCAATCTTTGAGAAAAAAAGTTTTTACTATTTTTTTTGTACACTGGACACCAAAAAAAATGGTTTAAAAATTGATTTTTCGTTTTTATAAGGCCGCCATTTTTTCAAATTCAATTTAATTTTCACAATTCTGCTACGGACGATAAAGGCATTCATACTAACCAACTTCCCATCTTTCGTTTTGCTTTCTGATAATTGTAACTCGCGGAAACGTGGGTACCATCGGCACATCTTTTTTGGAAGGGCCTACTTTGGATTCCGAGAACTTTTTGAACAGACCTCGCATTCACAAATTTTTAATTTTGTATTTTTTATAATGAATTGTACAACCAAATACAAAAAACAGAATTACAAAATCCCTTCCCGATTTCTTTCCACGAATTTGTAAAAAACATCAGCCCTCTAGACCAGAAGAGGGCCTTAAATGGATCGCCTTCAAAAAATGTACATGTTAGTTTGTTAAGCTTTTCCATGATTCCACTAAATTGGGTCGAAGTCGGACATCTATATAGTATTGCTCCCATAGAAAATAAGGTCCGAAAAGTACTCTTATTTAGAAAAACAAACTGCAAGGGTATACAAAACTTCCGAAGTCAACTTTCCTGTATAGATACATTCTCTGTGATTGAAACTTACTATGGATAGTGGAGAGAGTAGTATGAAATGGTAAAACAGCATAAAAGCAGTGCCTATTTTGGTCCAATGAAAATCACCCAGATCCTCAATGGTATAGGCACCTGTAAAGAGAGTTTTATAAAAGTAATCATATGATTCCTCTTTTCACTCGCTTCCACTTACCGCTCCTCAAAAAGTAAATCGGTATAATATACAGCAAGGCATGTTGTATCCAGTAGGTAGACTGTTCAAAGGGATATGTACGTCCCTCCACCTCGGGGAATATAAAGGCCAGGAAGGGTCCATTAAGATTGCTCATTTGTATGCGAAACAGTGCTGTTGTAGTCTTTGTAGGTTTCGCCGCCAACAGATAAATCTATGAATTAACACCATTCAGGTTGAAAAATGATTTCCTTGTACAGCAACAGATTTACCCACCTGCAGACACGTTTGCACATGACATGGATTTAAGGCAAAAATCATTGAATGTCCTGCCAGTTTGAATCCCATCTCAATGCCAAAAACCATAGACATGGCAATGAGTAGACACATTCGTGTGGCACTATGCGGCTTATTCACCTCGTGCGGCGGGGGCAGCCGTATCGGTGCCAACTGTTTCCAGGCTCTGTACATAATAAAGATAAACAGAGAACAAAGCAATATGGTCTCTATCCAGCGTCGGCGATCGGTCATATAATTGATGCATTCTGGACCCGTTGTACGTGGTATATCAGCGGATATACCAGCCACAGCCCAATCCCAGTCCATAGTTTCCGTCTAATCTCTAGTGTTATGCGGTGTGTGGGGAGTTCTGAAAGATTTAAATTGGAGTAAGTTTTTATTAAATTATGTGCTTAAATATTGATCCAGTTCCCTTTTTCTTAAGCTTACTTTGCGTGCGGCAAACAACCAACAAAATATTTTACATAAACGGAAATTTTATTGCTGTAAAGCGATTAAAGTGAAGGCAATAACGATAGGCCAAACTAACCCCTCTAGACCCCAAAATAATATGCTTGGCTGAAAATACTCTTTAATTAAATTGGATATAAAGAATGCATCAGTAATTTGGAGTAAACAATTTTAAAAATTTTGTTAAGTATGAGTTCCTTAAGAACTTAAAAAATTATCAATATTTAACAGACAAGTGGGAGTCAAGAGCCTTAAGTGCTGCTTGGCTGTCTGAGTATATAAATACGTTTCCTTCCTTTATAGAGACTTTCGCTTGGTACACACTACAGTGATGGGGGAGACGGAACGATAGGTTAAGGTCTAGGTTGGGTGAGAAAACACCCCCACCTACTTTTTCATCGAGCTTAGAACCATCTGTGTAGATATTGATGGCATTGGCTCTGCTGTGGGGGAGGGTATCCCACTCGTTACGGCTTGGGATATAGACGTCGTATAATTTGTCGAACGTCGTTTGAGTAACACAATAGTCTGTGTTGAGTGCCCGGAAATACTCTCGTTCCAGGTGTCGGATTTTCGTAGTCTTAGGGCTGTCGTGCTAGCCATCTGCCTTGCTACTAGGTCTAGTGGTACGAGATGAAATATGGTGTTAAGCGCTTCCGTGGGTGTTGTTCGGAGCGCGCCGCTCATACATATTTCAGCGCTCCTCTGTACTTTGTTTATTTTGTTCAGGACGAATTGTTTCCCGAGTTTTCGTCACCAAACTAGTGAACCATAGAGTAGTATAGGACGTACTACAGCTGTGTAAAGCCAATGTACTATATACGGGGAGAAGCCCCATTTCGGCCTATAGCCTTTTTGCATGAGAAAAGAGCGACGGTTGCCTTTTTTATACGATCGTTTATGTTGTCATTCCAGAATAGTTTCCGATCCAGAATGACTCCCAGGTATTTGGCATTGTCGCCAAATTCAAGACTTACTCCATTGATTTTGGGAGGGATAAGGTTAGGAATTTTGTACTTCCTGGTGAAGAGTACAAGTTCTGTTTTGACTGGGTTCACGGCCAGTCCGCAATTTGTTGTCCACTGAGCAAGTGTTGTCAGTGCGGTCTGCATGAGGTCACACAGCGTTTGTGGGAACATACCACATTTAAAGATAGCAATGTCGTCCGCGTTGGCCACCACCACATGTCCCTCCGCTTCCATGAGTCGAAGCAGCTGGTTAACTGTCACGATCCATAGTAGCGGAGAGAGAACACCTCCTTGCGGGGCACTCCTACTTACAAATCTGTGAGCCGTAACACCTCCGAGTTGCGAGTACACCGACCTGCTGGTTAGCAATTGGCCGATAAATACAATCAGAGGTATATCCTCTCCCACATTTGTCAGGGCAGAGGTGATGGCATAAGGCTGAACGTTATTGAAGGCACCCTCAATGTCGAGAAATGCTACTAAGGAGAAGTTTCCCACTTCAAAGGATTATTCAATCTTTGAGACCAGGGAATGCAGGGCGGTTTCAGTGGACCTTCCTTTGCTGTATGCATGTTGCGTGTGTGCTAAATGAGCAACATTGATCATAGAATTAAGGAAAATTAACTCAATGTGCATTTGGAAACTGTACGAGTGCGCAGTTTGTCAATTACATTTCATTTCACCGGCCAGTAAGCATCACTTTTTAAAACGAAAAACACTTTCGTTTTTGTGTTGCGAGAAACTGAATCAATTCCGTTTCCGAAAAGTTGCAGTAGAAGTGGAATTGAGAACATGCCGTGTGTCTGGTAAACTTTTTAACAAAAATTTCAAGATGAGCTTGGGTTGAATCAACGCAGTTTTTAATTTTCGCCATGTGCCATCTTGGTAGCCTAGACTTGTTAAAATCGACTTACTCAGGATTTGCCGTTTTTGACTTTTCATTCATAAACTCATATCAGGTGATGTTAAATATAAACCAAATGATTCTTGCTATTCCGTTGGGTCTTTCCGGAAATTTCATTCAAATTTATCTACAGCCATGCCTAGCCAATTATGCTCATTATGAAAATTTTCGTGTCGAAACTACAATTTGTATTGCCACCTCTTCTTTGCGCACTCTTCTATGTTTGATGTAAGACATAATTTATTGTCTTCTTTTGATCGTTTGCTGCAATGATGGACAGCACTTTGTCAAACTATAAATTCAAATAAATGAACTATTAAGAATAAATTTGTAGGGAAATATAAATGTGCCTATGTTTAATATTAAAAATTTACTTTTTCGTTTTTTGAGTACTTACTCTATGTACTAAATTTTTCAATTTAACAAATTATTACAATATTTGTGTCTGAAAGTTTTGTTTATATGTTTCAAATATTTTGTTTCTCTTTCGGTCTACCTCTTTCTTATCGACTCTTTAAAGCAGGGATGCAAACCGATCGAAAATAAGGACTGGTTCGGTTCAGTGGTTCACACAGTTTTTGAACCACCGGTTCGGTTTATTATATGGTTTTTGAAGCCAACTGAACCTCGGTTTCGGTTCGGTTCACTGGTTCAGTCTAAATTTATTATTAATTTAATGAAGTTCAGTTTCCGTTTTCCCGATCTTCCCTCAAATCTGCACGGAAAGGAATTCGCAACGCAATTTATGTTCTTGGATGAAGAAAATCTGTCAAATCTCAATCCTTAAAGCCTATTCTTAAGTATAATATATTAACAAAAAGTATATATTCAATGAATGTTTACAAACTCAAATATTATTTAATGTAAGATGAAACAGTCTCATTTTGAACAACCTTTTAGCTCTTATGCTTACATTTGGCTTTGCCAAGAAGGAGTTCCATATGTAGTTGATGCTGGATTTCGCCTCCGCGTTTCTTCTAACTACATGCTCTTTAAAAGTGAGGGATACTTATATTCTGTGGCAATTTGTATAGCATTTTCTTTATAGGTCCATTTTTCTGCCACCCTTTTTAAAGACCATTATCTCAGACTTCACTAGGTTGACTTCCATTCCCCATTTGTCGCAATATTTCTCCAATTTGTAAATCATATTTTGCAGCACATCTACATTATCGGCAAGGATGACGATGTCATCCGCATAAAGGAGCAGGCGAATGTTTACTCCTCCCACACAAATGCCTCCCAATAAAGCGCTATTCTTAAGTATAACAACCCGATATTTTCTTGGACTTTTGAAAGTACGATTAGTTTAATAAGCCTGTACTTAAGGAAAACGGTCCGAATTTTGCTTATATCTGTTCGGAAAGTTACCTTTTCCAGTCTTTCTAAGGTAAGGCAGTCCGAAAAGTTGACAAAATCGCATTTCTGTTCAAGGATCGTATTTAATTTCGTCGAGCTTCAAGCCATAAAACATTTCCTAAATATAAAGTCCCAATTTGCGTTTCAAAAACTCCATTATTTTCTTGGATCGAACTTTATTTCACCCCACTTACCCTGAAATCTTCTCGGAAAGTCATTTTTCGGACTTTTGAAGTTGCGGCAAATCCAAAATATTGTCAAAAATTTCTTTTTGTTTTAGGAACCCCCCTAATTTCACCGATTTTTAGCCTTTTAAGCCCATTCTGAGTTCTAACATTCAGAAATGTCCTTAAATCTGTTCAGAAAGTTATTTTTTTACTTTTGGAGCTGAAGAAGTTTGAAAAACTATAAACCTAGGTGGGACATACTGTTTGATGTAAAATAAAGTTAAGTCCGTTGGGTTCAAACACATTATAAAGTATTAGTTCTGGATTTTAGAGGTATTAACCAACTTTATTTGGTCTAGCGTATCCTTAAAATATTGAAAGTTTTCTCAGAGAAAGCTACAGTAGCGGACATAGAAATCCGGACACCTTGGTATTGCCTCTATATGCAAACTTCTAGTAAGTATTTAGTATTAAAATACTGTTTGTATTGTGTATTAAGCTTTAGGTGCGAAAAAAAAAAAAATTAAACATGTCGAAAATGACTGAAGTTGATAAAGGTGCCATATTGGCTTTGCGATCGGAAAATTTAAGCCTCCGCGATATAAGCGCTAAAGTTGGCTTTAGTAAATCTTCTGTCGGGGATTTCTTAAAGAATTTTGAAAAAACCGGAACTCTGAAGCGAAACCCTGGGACAGGAAGAAAGAAGAAGACCAACGACCAGGAAGATCGTATTATAAAGCGCTTAAGCATGGCCAATGGATTCAAAACTGCAGAAGATATAAGATTCGAGTTTGTTCAGTCGGAAGGAGTCGTTATTAGCACTCGAACAGTACGAAGACGCCTTCAGGATGCAGGCGCAGACCAGTAAAAAAACCGGTTTTAACCGTTAAAATGCGTAAAAAACGGCTACAATGGGCTAAAGAGCACGAATCTTGGACATTAAACGATTGGAGGAACGTTATATTTTCAGATGAGTCCAAAATAAACCTCTTTGGTTCCGATGGTATGTCCTACGTGCGACGTAAAGTCGGAGAAAGGTTCGAAAGTGAGTGCCCACGACGGACGGTCAGGCATGGTGGATCCCGTATGGTCTGGGGATGCTTTTCTTACTTTGGAGTTGGAGATCTGGCACTAATTGATGGAACAGTAATCGCCAAAAAGTACCAACAAATTTTGGACGATCATCTTGTACCATCTGTTGAGGAGCATCTTTCGTATGCCGATGAAATAATTTTTCAGGACGCTCTGCTCCTTGCCATCGTGCAAAATCGGTAAGCTATATTTTTTTTAAATTCCTTTATTTATTGTATAAGTGATACCTAAGCTCTTAACTTTTTAATATTTTTTCTTTTTTTTAGATTTCAAAATATTTGAAGCGGGTTGGAATAACTTCGTTGGACTGGCCAGGCAATAGTCCTGATTTAAGCCCGATTGAGAATCTTTGGCATATTTTAAAGGTTAAAATAAAGAAGAAGAAACCCAAAACTGTAAAAGAGCTTGATTCAATTGTGGAAAATGTTTGGTACAACGATATAACCGTTGAAACAATCCAACATCTAGTGAATTCTATGCCGACACGGATAAAGGCGGTCATAAAAAACAAAGGAGGTCCAACAAAATATTGAAAGCTAATTTTTTAAGTAGTATAATATTCCATTAAAAAAACACTATTTTCAAGTAATTTGTAACTTACTTTCGAAATAAAAAAAAAATTTTGTTTGATTTCCTCAGTTTTTGAAAAAGTATCAATAATTTTAATTTAAGACTTAAAAAAAAACATCACTGGAATCGAAATAAGAGTTGTGTTGGTTAGCAAATACATTCGTTTAATAAGTTTCATACAAATTTTCTTGAAACAATAAACACAATTTAAAAAAAATTTACGAAACGAACATTTTTTTTGCCTGTCCGGATTTCTTTGTCCGCTACTTTATTTCATACCGAAAAACTTTTTACAATGTTAAAGCTCACATGTTTCATAAATTCGGCATCGATAAGGACTTATCGTGACAGTTCGATTAAAATTCCCAAAATTTATACGTCTTGAGACTCATCAGTGAACTGAACCGAACCGTTTTCATTTGTGGTTTTCGGTTCGGTTCAGCATTTTCGAAGGAACGCCGGTTCGGGTTTCGGTTCGGTTTATCAGCTGGAATTAGGGGCTTGGTTCCGGTTTGGTTCGTTTCGGTTCGGTTCAGAACCGGTTTCCATCCCTGCTTTTAAGGTTTTAACTTTCTGAAATATTTCCGTCAGAACTGTTTCAAGAAAGAGTATTCAACTGTCTTTGCATAGCTAAGCCAATTTGATTGTTATTTATGTCCCTGGTCGTTTGGTAGCGGAAATCGTAAAAAGCCGAAAAACAACATGTGAGCACAGGCCTGAGGAAAAGTACCGTTAATGCCGGTTAACGGCCAGGAGGTCGCCGTCGCAGCCGTCGACGCCTGCTAGCGCCATTATTTCCGCCTCAGCTGCAATAGCTTCTGTTGTTTGTTTTGGCCATTTGCCAACCAAAAAAGACAGTGGGTAGCTTGTTGAATTTTGTAGTCAGCTTACACGGTATTGTTCGACGTATATTGAAATTGAACGTTTGTCGCAATGGGAAAATAGGAAATCATGTCAGCGTTGACAGTTGCCGCAGCTGTCCAATTTGGCCCAAAGCCAAGTAGCCAAAGGCCGTACGTTCAGAGAGGGGGTAGGGGGGTACGCACACATATGGTATTTTTAGACTAAAGCATACTTTTGTGCGTTTTTAGAATGCAGTTGGAGGTAAACACTAATAAATTCCTAACATGGTTATTTTCATTGTCAAGAGCATCTTAGAGATAGAGAGCGTGAGAGAGAAAGCTTGGTTTCACACAAGCTTCCCAAAGCTTCTCTAAAAACCTAAAGGACACGTCTGTAGCTGTAATCTGTTAATAAAGTGTTTGCTGTTGGCCAAGACAAACAAACCATTCAGAGCAAAAAAAAAGTTTTGGCTGTTTGTTATTCCCTTTTACTTTGCTCTTAGGGGTTGGGGTTGTTGTGTGTCAGCTGTGCGGCCAAAAGCTTACGAGAGGGTGGAGGCCGCTTTTTATTTTCGATTTTTCAATGCACAAATTTTCCGTCCCCCATTTTACCGATTTCGTTCTCCTTGTTTGTCAAGCACACGTGGTAGGTTTAAAGCTCGTCTTGCAGCACACACACACACACGTTTTTGCCAAAATCACCGACCACGTACTTGAGATTTTATAGCGCAAACATTGCCTTGGCGGTTAGCATACATTCTAAATTTATGTTTTATGCTTCAGACATTTTTTTGGCTTTGCAACTTTGCATATTTGCATATTGTTCGGCGAAATTTAAAGCAAAAAAAACTACAACCCGCGAACGATATCTCTCTTGGATTGTTTGCGAACGACTGGCGTCTGTTTGCTCCGTCACGGATTGTCCTTGAGCAGCTTTTACTCTCTTTAGAAAGAGCTTTTTATCTGGTTCTCTCACTCTCACTATGTTAAATTGGGCGCCAAATGTTGATCAACATGCCGGCTATTCTGGGTAGAGGGGTGGTTGGAACAGAACGGGGGTGCTTAACATATGATATTCAAAATGAGTGCGAATTGGATATGCAGCCAAGTGAGGGCCACAAATTGGATTACGACGACGACGGCGGCGATAACTACAATTCCAGAATACAAAACTGTGACCCAGAATGGACATAAAATTCTGTGCTAAAATGCAAACTGATCTGCTATAAATATGTATGCAAATTAATCTACATACAGCATGGCGTAAAGCGAACTTGTCGATTGTTTTTGTCATAGGATGACATTTTATTTATTTGCAAAGTGATTAATAAATTTGCCCAGAAATTTTCAACATATATGTACATATATTTATAATCAGGAAGATTGCTAGTTCCTTAGTCTTAAACTATCAATTGACCTGTGGAGTGACTTCAAAATTGTGGAACTGACAGAGAGAGGGGGGAAATTTTCCAAATCTCAAAAATCCTTCCTTTGGGTATGGTATACACCTACCTTAATTTAATGGATTCAATGGCTGATGGACCGTCGGACAGGGCTATATAGACTCGGGAGTTGATGCTGATAAAGAATATATCGCTCACTTACTTCAACACTGGCTTAACTAAAACAAGTAAGGGAGCTGTAGTTAAGTAAGGGAGCTGTAGTCGAGTGTTTCATACACATACACACACTCTAACATACGCACACACGCACGTGCGCAAGCGGTAACCCAGCAAACCAGCATGCGAGCATTTTCCGAGACTATGGCTGAATGCTCATAAACATATAATTTTTTTTTATTTTAAACAGGGACTGCAAATAATAGTTATGAGCTTGAAAAAATTGAAGCCCAAAACGCTCCCAGAAGGTGGGAAACATACACATATGTTATTTTTTTACGTAAATTCGAAAACAGGATAAACTTTTATTTTCAATTTTTAGTTTAAAATATTTTTAATTATTAAAAATGATTTTTAAAATAAAAATAAAAAATAATTATTATAGTTCAATTTTTATAAAAAAAAAAAAAATTTTTTTTTTATTTTTTAATAAAAAAAAAAAAAAAAAAAATTTTTAATTTTTTTAAAAAAAATAAAATAAAAATTGAAGTTGAATATCTTTTGAACCGAAGGAGCCTAATCATATATCGGCATATATATATGATCTACGCATTAATATTTCATTTGATATATAATATGTATGTACAAATGCATTTACATACATTCACTGCGCGTCATCAGATTAGCTGAGAATATACAACGGTTCTCATATCGAGCTTTATTTGCGTGCAAGAAATATCACATATAAGAAATGCAAGCACAGATAAAAAATTACTGTTTGTGTTTGTGATAACATTGCGAAAACCGTCGTTCAGGTAAGGATACAAAATAAAGAATATTATTTAAACATATTAATAACTTTTTTCCTTTATACTCCATTTAGGCTAGCTATTTCTACTACAGCTCTACCCTTGCCAATCACCGATGTGCCAACAAGGTGGAGCTCCACATATGAAATGCTGAAAAGTGTATGCATATACGAGGAGTTTATCAAGCAACATTTGCCTAATAATATTCAACTAACAGACAAGCAATGGGCTGATATCAAAGTGCTGTTGTCTGTGCTGGAGCCGATTTCTGCAGCCACCAAAAAGTTGCAAAGCGAACAGCTTTATTTTGGTGACTTCTACAAGCTTTTTTAGAAACAAAATTAATGATTAAGTCTATGAGAAGCAATATACATAGTCAGGATCTAGCCAACAGCTTGGAGAATCGGGAGAAAATACTAACAACTAACGAAGTTATTCTCTCAGCGATTTATTTGGCATCCCAGAATTCGGCGGATTCTTGCAAGAATCCCCACAAGCAGCAGCCAAAAACATTTGGTAGCGATTGATGCACCGAATCACAGCAAATATTTTAAATGACTCGCAAGTAATATCAAAAAAGTCTCGCAAAAGATACCGCTTGCGACTATCGTAAATGCTACTTTCACTGCCACAAACTGAACGACACATGAATCATTTTACTATCATTTTCCGACCCGTATACGAGAGTTTTGCCGGGTTAACTCACGCAATTCACTCGCTTGCGATATCGTTTGCGAGCGTTTGGTTTGCTGGGAACTGACAACGCAAGACCCCCCCCTCTCCTACAAGCAAAATTAATTCGTGTATAACTTTGGTGTTTTTTGTCCGATCTTATTGATCTTTTCAGAATAGATTCTCGAGGGTCTAACTTAAAAAATGTGGCTCTGACAGTTTTTTGCGCTTACGGGGGGAGGGGGAGACATTTTCCAAATCTAAAACAAACTCGGTTTGGATCTGGTATACATCTACCTATATGCAAAAATTTGTGGCTCAATCTCTTATAGTAAAGGGTGATTTTTTAGCTATTATCTTATTGGCAACACTCGCGCACGTTTAGTGTTTTGTTTCACTGTCAAACATCTTCAGTTTGGTCTATAATTTAACCATGAATCGTCTTACAAACGAACAACGCTTGCAAATTATTGAATTTTATTATCAAAATGCGTGCTCTGTTAAGAAAGTTCATCGCGCGCTTCTTCCAATTTATGGTCAGTTTAATCGACCCACTGAAGCGGCTATTTGGGCTATTGTGACTAAATTTCGCACCAAATTAACATTGTTGGACATAAAACCACCAACACGCTTACGTAGAGTGCGAACTGAAGAAAATATCGCAGCTGTATCGGCCAGTGTTAATGATGACCATCAATTATCGATTCGTCGCCGTTCGCAGCAATTGAGCCTCTGTTACTCAACAACGTGGAAAGTTTTGCGGAAGGATTTAGGTGTGAAGCCTTTCAAAATACAGCTGGTGCAAGAATTGAAGCCGAACGACCTACCGCAACGTAGAATTTTTGGCGAATGGGCTCTTGGAAAGTTGGCCGAAGATCCACTTTTTTACCGAAAAATTGTGTTCAGCGACGAAGCTCATTTTTGGCTCAATAGGTACGTAAATAAGCAGAATCGATTTTTGAGTGAATATCAGCCAGAAGCATTGCAAGAGCTACCAATGCATCCAGAAAAAGTCACAGTTTGGTGCGGTTTATGGGCTGGTGGTGTCATTGGACCGTACTTCTTCAAGGTTAGGTTAGGTTAGGTTCAATAGGCTGCTCGGCAAAGGCCGAGTTCACCCAGAGGCCTTTTGACCCATTGTGATGCCTAGTAAAGGGGGTGGGGGTATGGGAGGGGAGGGGGTAGTGGGAATTGACGGTCAGATTCTGCGCAAACTCTCTATTTAAACCATTTTGAGGAGTATACAAAAAGTGCCAGGTCTTCAGGTACCCAGACGAGGGTGATAGAGTGCTGTTGGATTTGGTTCACTTCAAACTTCTTCAAAGATGATGCGAATCGTAACGTAACTGTGAATGGTGAGCGCTACCGTGAGATGATATCCAACTTTTTTTGCCCAAAATGCAAGAGCTTGACTCGCATGACATGTGGTTTCAACAAGACGCGCAACAATGGACTTATTGAGAGGCGAGTTCGGTGAACATTTTATTTCACGTTCGGGACCGGTCAATTGGCCGCCTAGATCGTGCGATTTAACGCCTTTAGACTATTTTTTGTGTGGCTATGGTAAAGCTCATATCTATTCAGACAAGCCCGCTTGAATTGACGCATTGGAAGACAATATTGAAGCATTTATTCGTGAGATACCGGCCGAAATGTTGGAAAGAGTATGCCAAAATTGGACTATGCGGATGGACCATTTGAGGCGCAGTCACGGTCAACATTTGCATGAAATAATCTTCAAACATTAAATTATATGGACCGTACTATCGATTCAAATAAAGATTTCATGCATTTTTCTGAATTTTTTTGAAAAACTTTCCTATAGCTCTATAAAAATCACCCTTTAGAAGAGCCCAATTCTTTCTTATTCCAGAGTTCATAGTAGAGGATAAGTATTTAAACGGAGAAAGCAGACAAAGTGAAATAAAATAGAGTTGAAAACTCATAATTCAAAAAAATTCAGGATTAAAATTTGGTTCAGGAAATTCGATCTTGAACTAATTTTCATTGTTACTGTTTTAGCTCTGTCTGTAATATACCAATTTATTACCATTTTTCGATGAAAAAAATTGTTCTTCAGATTTTAATTTAATTTTGTCCCTCACAGTTCAGCGGATCTCGCAATAAACCTACCCAAAATTAGCAAATCGCTGGCAATTTAATAAACGCCCATATATGTACGTAAGTAAGCTAAGCTCAGTGACTAGCCGAGAACACGCGACACATTACCGTTGCCGACAAGTGACCACACGTAACTGTAATTAACCGTGAATGGCCAGAAGAAACAACAGACGATGTTACACCGATACAGTCGCACGACAATAAACAAACTCGGGTGGAAAAAAACGATACCAGCCATTCAAATGGGTATGAAGAGGTCTCGATTCAATGCAAATTGCATTAGGGTCTATGCCAGAATTTATTTGATTAGGGAAATTATCATTAAACATTTACACACTTGAGGGGTATAAAAATCTATGCCGTATGTGACCTTGATAAGAATATATGCATACATACAAGCACGGTGTTAAAACGAAAGTACTTTCTGGACATTGAGTGAGGAACAGATTATTGTAACCAATCAATAAATCGATTATATTGTTTGGTGAAAAAGTCTCACGGTTAAAAAAAAAAACAACAACATCTGAAAACACATACCTGTGGAATGCAACTGTAGAAAAGTTAAAGGCATTGTCACCTAAGCTTATGTATTCGTTTATTTAGATTTTATTTACACATTGTTAGGTTAGGTTGTGATGACAAGGAGTTCAAAATCGATCCTTAAAATAAGACCATGATGGGTCCATTTCGGTATTACATATACAGCCATGCTCCCATTTTCGCATTCGCAAAATTTTTGCGATTTGGAGAGCAAATCTGGTCGAAAACCCGGTTTCAAATCGCAAAATTTTTGCGAATGCGAAAATGGTAGCATTGCTGATATTCCTTATTTAAACTGTAGGGTGGCTCTCCTGTTGGACGGCTCCGAAAAAAAAAACAATTTTATACAACACTGAGTTTTGAAATCATATTTGCTTTGTGTTTAGTCTCTCGGTATTTCTTAGTCTGTCAGCATCATTCCCTAGAAACATTTCCAAACAAATCATTACTACTTTATTCTCCATTAACTAACGTGTACAAATTTTGAAATGATTCTTGCAAAAATAATACATTTGGTTTTTATGTATTATGGTATCTTTCGTCCCGCCTGGGCCACTTGTCGCTCTTTGCAGCAGGGACGGCAGCAGTACTTCAGTCAATGGATAAAATACTGGATTTTATATGGGATTATCCAGGTGCCTAACTGTATACTTAATGTATACTTTGACGGGGTGCTTTTCTATATGGTTCTTAAGCTACTTTTGGCCAGCTGCATTTGGTTGACCACCCCACGCAGCAGCGTACTCATATTTGAGTGGCTTAAACCTTCGTTGGAGTGGATGGAAACGCATATTTTTAATTGGAAAGACTACTTTCAGCAGAAGATTTCGGAAAGGATTTATCAGCTTGCTCCAGTCGATATTGATGAAGATTTGATTGATGGTCTGGAGTTGGAAGCCGAATTATCTAAATTAGAGGACGATATCGGAGGAATGAATTATGACGCTATTGAAAGTTCAGAAAATGCAGAATTAATTGATGGCCAGCAGTTAAAAGAGGAATTAGTTGAATTAGAGGACGACATTAATGAAGTTAAGTCAGCAGTAGCAGTTAAGTCATTGAATCGCATTGGAGATACATCAGATACCCGAAAGTGTTGACATTTTATGTATTCATATTTTTGTTATTGCCGTTAATAAAAAGAAAAAAGTTTTAGAAATGTGCAAAAGATGGAGAATGCAAACTGGTCCGGAACTCAAAATCGGTTTGTTTAAAATGATCACCAAAGCCCGCATCTTTTTTCTTAAAGCAGAGATTCTTGATAACTTTTTACCAGGGACTGCAAATAATAGTTATGAGCTTAAAAAAAATTGATGCCCAAAAAACACTCCCAGAAGGGTGGGAAAAATACACATATGTTATTTTTTTACGGTAAATTCGAAAACAGGATAAACTTTTATTTTCAATTTTTTAGTATAAAGTTATTTTTAATTATTAAAAATGATTTTTAAAATAAAAATAAAAAATAATTATTATAGCTCAATTTTTATATAAAAATTAAACCATAACTTTTATTTTCAATTTTTATTTTAAAAATTGAAAATAACAATTACTGTTCAATTTTTATAATAAAAATTGAAAATAAAAATTGAAGTTGAATATCTTTTGAACCGAAGGAGCCTAATCATATATCGGCATATATATATGATCTACGCATTAATACCTTTCATTTGATATATAATATGTATGTACAAATGCATGCCTTGTTGGTTTTTTTCCTCCCATTCCCATTCCCATTTTTGGATGATAATGCAAGGTGTGCAATTGTTGCAACTTCGAGAAAAATTGTGAAAACATTGCGCCAAATTCATGTTCTTAATAAGCAAGTAAGATTAATGACTCTTTACATATTTACATAACAATTAACTATTATGATTTTTTGTTTATCAGGAGAGTCCGAAGCATGTAAATCGAGATTCATCAGCATCCTTAGAGACGTCGTTGATTCAACCGGACAATGGCCTTAAATTGACGTCACAGAGCACATGCTCCCTCTTGAATGAATTTTTAAATTCTATTGAGGTATGCTATGGATGTGAGGAGTCCTAAGAAGAGGACGAACCGGAGATCAAATTGGCAACAGCCGATTTTTTTAATAATTAAAAATAATTTTTTTAATGAAATAAAAAAAATAATTATTATTTCTCAATTTTTTTCATAAAAATTATAATCGTCACGGTCCCTGCTTTTTACTGATCAGATTCTAGTGCTAAAGAGGTACGTGGGTACGTGGTACGTTACATTATATTTCGCGAAAAGCAACTGTAATTGTTTAGTAGAGCTACCCCTCACCAAAAATTCTGAAAAAAATATCCTCGATGGACCGCGAATTTACAAGAACTATGACGTCTTCAGATCGCGGGGGACTCCCGCGGTTCAATGGTAAAAATTATTTGACTGTCATTATTTCTCAAAAATAATTTATATTTATTTGTATTGATGTGCTATTTACCGACTTTTTCTTCGTTTCCTAGTATGAAAATGGCGCTATACATTGAATGAAAGTGAAAGTGAAATAACACCCGCGGGCTTTATTTCACTATTAGGAGTGAAATAACGCCCAGGGGCGATATATCACCTGGCGTTATTTCATGCCCCCTCTTTTCAAGCCCACTGGCAACGTTTCAACGTTTCTAGGTATAAGATCAATTATTGTGATCAATAGACATGGAACCATTTAGATTATAAAAGTCTTTTAACATTTATAGAAGTAAACCTTAATGGCCATACTACTAGTATGTCCTAAACAATTTTTTAAAATTTATATCCTTCAATTAAGTTTGCCACACTAAGGTCATCTGGTCACTTTGACTATCAACACTTTCAGGATCGAATTTAAGTGAGTGAACTTAAAAAATTGTTTAGGACATACTATTAGTAGTATGGCCATTAATGTTTACTTCTATAAATTTTAAAAGACCTATATTATCTAAATGGTTCCATGTCTATTGATCACAATAATGGATCTTATACCTAGAAACGTTGCTATGCGGCGTACTGTTCAAAGTAGCGCCGCAGGCCAAATTTTTTTTAAAAAATCGCGCGATTTTTAAAAAAAAATTTAGCCAATTCAAAAAACTCGCACTATATTTTTTGCTTCTTCTTATGAGCTCCTTTCTGGACGGTCATTATCTTCCTACACCGGAAACGTCCATTTTGGACACGCTTTTGACTTTAAAATGCAGCCGTGATCTTCCACAAATTGCAATATCTCCTCATCCGACTTAGCGAAAAACTTCATTAGCGTATTTACGCAACTTGGGCAACTCATTTTTCGTCGATGTGTTTGGTGGTCAGAGTTTACAACGAATATTTTGCTTAAGCCGAGTATCCAGCAACGCAAAACCAAAAAATTCCTGCCAAAGTTCATATGAAAAAAATGTTGCCAGGAATTTTCTGTTTACGATTTCGTTTGTTTAGTATCCTGCAACTTGACCAAAATCCACACATTGTATAGATAGCGGCGTATCGATAGCGGCGTTTCTAAGGCGTGTGTGGAACCCAAAACAGCTATTGCACAGCTCAGGAATATATTGTTGACAATTATTTTGGATGTGATGAGCGCATAGATGGAGGCAAATGGGGGTGGAGAACAAAGCAAACGCCACATAATGTTCATATAAATATAATACAAGATTTAATTTAAGTAAATTGATAATAGCGGTTTTTGTTTTGTAATAGTATCATTCTCCCTTATTGCTACACATGCAGCAGATTCATTTGGCCAAGGTACTGGACCCGGCTGGTGAGCTCTTGTTCTTATCTTGCATTTAAATATAACAGACTGCATTTAATTGGCTACCAACCATTGAGTCTTATTTCTTTTCGGGCCACACTGCATTGGCCCAAAAATTTAAGCCGAATTGTGAGAGCAATGTGGCTGATGTCGAGGTGTGATGTCATCAAACCCGATCGCTCAATCAATAATAAACATGATAGACCGAAGTTGGTTTAACGTTATTTTGTTAAGATTTAAATTAAATTCAAACTTGGCCAAAATATTTTACTTAGGTTCCACAAAATCAAAATAAATAGCAAATTCCTGGCAGGAATTTTCCGCAGTGCTGGATACTGGCCTTTACCAGAAACAATTTTTTCAATTTATAAATGACAGTTAAGGCAAAAAACAATCTGTTTTTTATACAAAAAAATGCAACTTTCAAACAATTTTTACCATTGAACCGCGGGAGTCCCCAGCGATCTGCAGACGTCATAGTTCTTGTAAATTCGCGGTCCATCGAGGATATTTTTTTCAGAATTTTTGGTGAGGGGTAGCTCTACTAAACAATTACCAAAGCAACATTTAACATTTAAAAAAAAAATGGCTTTATTGTTTTTCAAAATGTTCTCCCTGAAAATTTATGCACTTTTGAATTAACCCACACCTGTTTTCGAAACATTTTTATACCCGTTACTCGTAGAGTAAAGGGGGTATACTAAAGTCGTGCAAATGTATGTAACAGGCAGAAGGAAGCATCTCCGACCCCATAAAGTATATAAATTCTTAATCAGCATCAACAGCCGAGTCGATATAGCCATGTTCGTCTGTCTGTATGAACACCTAGATCTCGGATACTAGATGAGCTAGAGCCACCAAATTTTGTATGTAGACTCCTATTGTCCCGACGCAGGTCAAGTTTATTTCAAATTTTGGCCACGCCCCCTACCGCCCCTACAATAAAAAATGTTGAATAACTCCAACCATTTTAATCAGGCTCATATTGCAGTGCAGTGTATGTGCCCAATATCCATAATCTCTGAAAGTTTCATAAAGATCGGATAATAAATGTTATAGTATTAATAATAAATGGCATAGTATTAAACACTAATTGCCCTGAGCCACGGGTATATCGAATTCGGGTAGGACCGACTTTAACTTACGCTCTCGTTTTTTTAATTTATTTATTTAATTATTTATTTATTACTTACTTACTTCCTAATGCTACAAGTTGCTAGAAACTTATGATTAACGCACTAGTCACAAAAATATAAAATTATAAAATTCTGATTTAATCCTTAAACCTAACTCATTTATCACTAACATTGAGAGAGACATTGTGAAAAACATTGAGAAATACAAAATAAAAATACAAATTGAGAATATTAAAAGTTAATTATTCTTATTCTAAACTTTAAATTCTAGAGAGTTGATGTTTAAAATGTGCAAATAATTTAACTTGAAATTGGGGTGCGCTTCTGATAGTCTTTAAATCATGCGGAAGATTGTTCCAGAGGCGAACAGCAAATATATAGAAATGTTTTTCTGATGATGATAGTCGATGTCTTAGGCAGACAATATTATTTGTGCGCAGAGAAGCAGAAAATTCAAGTTTTTCGTATAGGTACTTTGGTTCTTTGGTGCTAATAAGCTTGTGTAAAAATATCAATGCCCTATACTCAATCCAACTGTCTAAATTATGGTCAAAAAGCTTTATAGAATATTCCGAAACGTGGTCAAATGGCTTTATATCAAAGACATATCTAGCAATATTGTTAAAGGCTACATTTAGTTTGTGCTTGCTTTCTGCATCACTATTGCCAAAGATTTCCACTCCATAGAAGAGACCGGGTGTCAAATAGGCTTTAGCTATTAAGAGTAGTATAGGTATGGGAAGAAAGTGCTGCGTGAGATATAGTTGTCTGAGGGATCCATATGTTTTGCCCACAGCTTTATTTATATGATCGCTCCAGAAAAGAGTTTGGTTTATTGTGATTCCTAAGTTGCTTACTCTTTCTGCATAGTCTATTGTCTTATCGTCAATTTTTAATTTTGGTAAGTTTACTGTAACAATTGCTTTTTAAAAATCACAATGCATTTTGATTTTACTGAGTTTAATCCTAGACCATTCTTATTTGACCTCTTACTAACTTTAGACAACTCACTGTTGGACACATTAACACATTCATTAATTTTAGACAAAGGACGACCAACATACATTTGAACATCATCAGCATACATATATGGAAAAAATTACTCCCAAACAAAAAAAAAAAATAAAAAAAAAGATGATAAGGGATGTAAAGGGTGGCTGTAAAAAAAAAAAATAAAAGAAGAGTAAAAAATGTAAGAAAGGGTTTTGGGGATGGAGAACAAACCCAAAAAATAAGGGAGGTTGAAAAAATAAAAAAAAAAAAAAAATAGAAAATAAATAATGTTTTAAAAAATTATAAAGGATTAATCAAAAAGGAAAAAGGAAAAAAAAAAAAATTGGTGGGGATGATTATTCCCACACAAAAATGGTTAAAAAAAAAAAAAAAAAACAAAAACGGAAAAACTAATAAAAAAGGTTAATTAAAAAAAAAGAAAAAAAAAAAAAAAAAAAAAAATAGAAAATAACCATTGGCAAAAGGGGGATAAAAAGAAAAAAAAAAAAAAAAAAATAATTATACGTAGATTTAACATTTAAAATAGACTTAAGAACATCACATTGACTCACACATACAAATTTAAAGCTACTATCACTATAGGCATTAGATGTAGTTTCAGGTACTTGGCATTGCACAAATTGTTTATTTAGCTTACATCAGCCTCAACATGAGGTGAAGTCTTTTGTCTTCCTATCCCAAGTCCTTTAAGGTCCCTCCATCTTTCACCAGTAGTTACAGCTTTCTTAAACTTGTCGTTGTAGAATAAGCATTTGGCCTGTTTTATCAGCTTCGCGACATTTGTTCTCATATGCTTAAATTCTACATATACCTCAGGGAACTAAGTATATGTGCATAAATGTTTTTCTCTATCTTTTTAATAAAAGCAACTGTACATTTGTTGTTGGTATACAAAAGTGTGATCTTGTATTCTATTTTAGAATGTCTATGCAAAATCCTTCTTTAGACATCATTCTTAGTGCGTTATCTTGACTTTTGTGTGGTGTGACAGCATTTTCTTAGGAAATAAGTATATGTGCAAGCTTAGTTTTATATGTATTTAGCGGTGTGAGTCGCGATAATTTTATATATTTTGTTTCATTTACTGTATATCTTCAAAAAAAAATCGGAAGTTAACTAGTGAATGCATTTATAACATGAAAATATGATGCTAGAAGGGGTTTTTATCCTAGCACGCCTCGTAGAATGCATTTGTCAGCTGATGAGCGCAGATTAATAATGGGGCTAAATGGCACTAAAATCTATTATATAGCTGCCAGAGTTATAAGGCATAAAAACGCGACTTCAAACTTATTGAAAAACGCACATTCTTGAGGCGAAATCAAAGGCGGCGGCAGTTCAACCATCATTGACTTGCGCTGCAAATGAGAATTTGGTGTCTTGCGGTTCAGAAAGACATGTCTTGTAACGAGACAAAGTGTCATTAAAGCCTCAATGAACCTAGAAGACGTTTTCATCAAGTTTTTACTGACAACAATAACGTTTCATTTATTTCCCGAGTGCATATACCAAAACTACTTCCACATCATCTGAATGCTCGTTCTGGACTTGCTGAAAGATTCATATTTTAGTAAACTGATTTCTACTATGTAATTTTTTCAACGAGAAACAGCATAATTTCAGTGGCCCAGAAGGCTAAAATAAATATTGGTGCGAAATACGACCACCAGGGGAATAACCGGCATAAGCGAAACCACGGTGCCGGATATTTAATGATTTGCGTCGCTCTTTTTATGCTAGAACGTCTCAGAATTGATTTATTCCAACTAAAACTAATGCCGAGATCTCTATGCAGTTTTTGGAAATCAAACTTGATGTATTTGGGGATATCCTTCATGAGGATAATTCGATTTTTCAACAAGACCACGCCCCGATTCTCAATTAATTCACCTCAGAAGCATTTCTTTTATCCAGAAACATTACGGTTTGGATTGGGCATCGATAAATACTGACTTAAACACCATTAGGGACTTCTGGGAATCCTGTCTGATCGAGTTTTTAAGAATAGTCGACAGCTTGAGACAGTCAAGCAATTTACGAATGTTTTGGTTGCGGAGTGGCAACAAGTCAGCAAATAACCTCTTCAAAAACTGGTAGACTCCATGCCTGATCGCCTAAAGATGGTTAAGAATGCAAATGGAAAGCACACTAACTAATAAACAATGATAAAATGTGTAGAGTTCCTAAAAATTTATATAACCTAGGCAAAAAAAGCTGACAAATGTAAAATGCACATTTACTTATTTCATATTAATTTTTTTTTATTTAACCAAATATATTTTAAAGCATAAACAAATTGAATTTTTATTGGCTTTTTATTGTATTCTTTTCATAAGTTCAATTGACTAAAAACAGCTTAAATCTCATTATATTCCTTTAACATATCATAATTCCTAAAAACATCTATGCACATATAAGTTCCTTGAGGTAGACCTGGAGTTTTAAACCTTTTCCATTTCTTAAAGGCAATATTACGCTGAATGATGGCCAATTTTATTTTATTGTTGGAACCATGGGGTTTCTCGCGGCTTGATACCCTTTGTTTTAACCGTAACACATAAATTGTACAGGCTTACTATATTTGCCCAGTTCATAAACCTGAGAATCCACTGACTTTAAACCAAAGATTGAATTCCAATCAAATTTGTCGAATTTCCACTTTTTTTTCTATATTTCCTTTTTTTAAAATAGATTAAATTTTTTGGATTTTTATCTTTATTTATCGAATTCAATCTTAAAAAATATTTTATTTTTTTTCCTTTCTTATATATCATTCTTAAATTTATTTTATTGGTTTTCCGGATTACCTGCGTATTTACGTGTAGAAATACTGTAAACAAGAAAGCAAAGCTAACTTTGCCTTGCAAAAGTCTTTATACACTTGAAACAGAAAATTCATAGGGCAGCTACAAGAAGTAACCATCCGATCCGATCTGCAAAAATTTCAACTAGCTTACAAACTGAGGGAGTAGTTCGCTTAGAAACAGACAGACGGACAAAGCTCAATCGACTCAGCCCGTCATGCTGATTAAGAATATATAAGGGACATTCCATATCAACTCTGCCACTCCAGTTCTTTTTTATTTCCAAAAATTTTTTTATGGCTATTATATTGAAGTACTATAAATAGATGAAAAAAGTTTTTTCAAAAAACTCCAATATTTTGTTTTCCTACCGTCAATCGTTCTCCAGATAATCCAGAAACACATTAAACCTTCTAAAAATCATAACTTTTGAACGGTGTAGCGGATTTGATAGAATCAAAAACTTTTTATGGTACTTTCTCATGATCTTTTCGGGAAAAATATACAACAACTCATAAAGTTATCAGAAGTAGTGATGGAAATCTATCTATAGTAGTCACCATCGATAGTCGGCGTTAGCTTTTTCCAAACCATCGATAACAATCGATAGTATGTTATTTTAAACAAATTTGCCAAAATATACAAAAATGTCCAGTTTTAAATTAAAAAAGAATCTTATACTCCACAAAAACGATATATTTAACTTAAGGCGTATACTCAGATAAGATAAAAATTTAATTTTTCACAATAATTCATTTAGATAAGACTGCTGCTTCAAAGCATATCAGATTTCAAAACTGTTCAAATGTGGTTCTATTCATGTGAAGTATTGTGCCGAACTAAATTCTTAGCTTATCTGAGTATAGGCCTTTACATGGCATATGTAATGACAAATACGCATTCTTTTTTTGAACTATGTAATATGTTTAGAATATTTTGCCAAAGTTTCTAGTCAATCGGAATTAAAGTCTATGAGAGAGGGCATTTACTTGAAACTTCGATTGCGATTTTCTCAAAACAAGGATGCATATGATTATCTTTACTTTGAACTAATTTAGTTGAGTCACAAGCTATACTAACCTACATATCTATAATCCAGGGACTGCAAATAATGATTATTGGTTTTTTTTTAAATCAAAAAATCATTCACTTGTAGCAACTTTAAGACAGCGAGAGATATACCAAAATTCTTGTGTAAGGATCCTTATCCATTTTCACCATGATTAAGGATTTTTCAGGATTTATTGTTTTACTCACAAAATAATGATTAATTTTGAGTTATACTTTACAACTCAATCAATAATCATTTTAAGCATTTTTGGGTTACTGATTAGGAATATACAAAAATTTTTCACTTACTCCCTAAGAAAAGGCCGCAATAACAATTTGAGTTTTATTTTTGAGCAAAAAATAAAACTTAAAGAATAATCATTATGTCATAAGTTTAATTTTTTTGCTTAAAGATAATGATTATTGATTGAGTTGTAAAGTAATCAATAAAAATTAAAATTAATCATTATTTTATAATTTTTATTATAAAACTTATAATGATTACAGTCCCTGCTATAATCTCTGGCACTGAATCGAAAAAAATTTGTGTGATCCTTGATGTTGATTCTTTAAGACAGAGGGAGGCAAAAAATACATTTACATTTTTGCATTGCAATGCAATGGTGTGTGTGAGAGCAGCTCAAAAATTGCTCTCAATTTAAGTAGCAACGACTGCGTCGCGGCGTAGGAAAGCAGGCAACGCAGCGGCGCTTGTACAGATTATACTATGTGTGTTTGAGCAGCGCTGCTTTGAGAATTTTCGTATGCACGCCAGATAGCAAGCTGCCGGCCCCTGCTTTAAGAACATGTGAGATGTCAATGGAAAGGTTGAAACGTAGATCATAGATACTTTTGTGATGCACCGCTTTGTTCCAAAGATATATAAATTCAATTAACTACACCCAGAAAAAAATAGAACGAATAATTTAAGTACGAACGCTCTTGAAAAAAATTTATTTATTCTTGAGTTTTTAAGAATTTCACGCTTGAAATCGAGGGGAGTGAGGGAAAGAAACTGAGAGAGGAGAGCAAGCATATTTGAGAAAATAGCGATGCACGCGTTCTCACTGTATCGTTTTTTTTTGGGAAAGGTGTGTGTGGGAAAACAATCGGACGATGCTCAAGGCATCCTAGATATGGTGCTGTTGTCTAAGAGGTGTTATCTAAGAGTGCAGTCTTTCGAGGTCCCGAGCTCGAGTCGCAGTTAAGGTAAGTAAAAATAGAGTGGGGTGGGGTGGTGGGTTGGTGTTTTTGGTACCAACCCCTCACCGCCATTCCCCCCAAAATTCCCACGCAACCCTCCCCCTCCGAAGTCACCCTAAATTCCACTCCCACGCCCCCCCCCCCTTTTTTTTTTCACATGAATTTTTGTCCTCGATTTGGATCAAGAATTGAAGCTCTTGGATCAATAAAACCGGGATCAAACATTTATATTTGGATCAAGAATTTCGTTCTTGGATAGAGAATTTTCCCTCTTATCGAACTATTGAGTACGAGAATTCTTGATCCAAGTATGAAATTCTCTATTTTTTCTCTGAGTGTATTTAATTAATTAAAAAAATAAAAACATTAGTTTATCCTGTTTTTGGATCTCACTTAAAAATACGTTTAAAAACACGTTTATCGGTTTAATTTTTTTCAGGGTTCGCAATTGCCCGCTCCCTTCGGCTCGGGGGAAAGAGCTACAGTTCGCGGGGCTGCGGGCTAATTCCCGATTCCGAACTCTGATTTTTTTTTAACACAACTCTTATTTGTGATCCCTGACTAAAAGTTTTACATACTCATACATTTTATACATGAGGCCGGTCGCCTGAAACGCAGGTACAGTTAGTTTTGCCCCGATTTACTTTTAGTAGTTTTCAAAGAACTTGTACAGTGTTAAGCATATTTATTAATATTTAGTTTATAGTTCATATACAGGAGTACACAATATACTAATAATATAACAAGTTTAGATTTCAGAGTGCCTCTGAAATTTCTTTTTGTTTATCTGGATGTCCTGAAGTGATTGCTGTATCTCGGGTAGTGTCTTGCCCTTCGTCTCTGGCACCAGTATCCAGATGAATATCAATGCCAATACACAAAATATGGTAAAGCAGGCAAAACCAATGGCCTTACCCCAATGAACTTTTATATACAGCGATATTAGATTGCTTAGGAAGGCAAATAGGGCACTTAATGTACATGCAATGGCGGTTCCAGTTACTTTAAATTCCTCCGTAAATAGCTCTACCATTAAAACATTCGGAATTGTAGCCAAACCCATGCCATAGAAGTAGACAAACAAGCACATGGAAAATAATGGCACCCATCGTACCACGCGTGCTTCATCAACTCCATTGGCCCTCAGCGTGAAGTAAAGACAGAGCATTGCCATTTGAAGGAGGCTCAAAATGGCTGATATAATCAATAGATTGCGTCGGCCCGTCAGTTCTATAGCTCCTTCCACAAGTGCCACAGCCATGAACAAGATGCCGGCCATTGGCAAAAAAAAATAAACTGTGCCAATATTCAAGCCGCATTCCTTAAAAATATCCCCGGAACAGGAAATCACAAACAAGAAGCCAGTAAAATGTTGAAAAAACATCAGACCCAGCATAATTAAGATGCCCATCCACTTGCCCTTCTGGGTCCCCTGCTTTCCCCGGCTGTCCTGCATCTGACTAAGTTCCTGTTCCACGTTGAAATCATTGCCTCTTAACCAAAGCATTGTTTTTCCCGCTTTCTCCGGATTGTCTTTCAGCACATAGAAATTCGCTGTCTCCGGCATGGCTATAACGGGCACAACTAGCAAAGGCAAGATGGCACAGGTAATACATAGCGCCAGATAGTGTTCAAAGAGACCCATGATTATAGAATACAAAACTCCCACCACAAAAAATAACTGGAAGAGCGCCGTCATTTTGCCACGTACCTCCAAATTAGCGATTTCCGAACAATAGATGGGTACGACGACAATATAAACGCCAGCACAGAGACCCATAATAAACCGCGCCACAATTAGGACTACTGCATACGGTTTACAAGTAGCAAGCATTATCCAGCTTACAATATATGGCAAAATCACGCAAAGCATGGCTGGCTTACGTCCAAAGTTAGTGATAACATAGCCAGCCGGCAGCGCCACAATAGCACAGCCCAAGGTTAAGCTCGCACAGATCCAGTAAAACTCATGGGGAGAAACGTCAATAAGAAATGGTAATGGTAATGCCCAACCCACCGATGCACCCACACAAAAAGCACCAAAAGACGCCATTATGCAGGCAACATGTTGTTTCCAGGCCATTGTAGAAAATTTTAAAAGACTGTTCAGGCAAAGCCAATTTAGGAAAAAAAGTAAATTTCTATTTTAAATTTCGAACAAGTATTTTATTCACCCTAGAAACCAAGCAAACTAAACATTTTCCAGTGATTGGAAAGGTACTCATGCCTGTTCATGATCATGCGGAAACGGAATTGATAGCTGTTCCCGTTTCCGAAAAACGATCAAGTTATTCGGTTTCAAAAGTTTTGCCTAAGAGTCAGGGAAATAAAAAGTAAATGGCAATTTTCTTGGCAACGGCGATTCTTTTCATCTTGCAAGTACTTTTATTTTAACATGTCAAATTTTGTCGAGATTTTGAAGTATCCAAAGATTTATCGAGCTTACAATTTGATTTAAAATCATTTTTTTAAACTTGTACCTCAGAAATTGCATGTAGACGAAAGCAAAAACGATCGAAATGAAACCGAGCTGTTCGCAATTCCGCATCAACGCATGAGCAGCTCTGATCGATATTGTCAAGGCAGCCTTATAAGTAGCTAAATTGAAATTCGAAAACGATTCAAACATACATTCGCAAAGACAATCGATTTCTAATTCACTCGGAAACGGGAACACCAAAAAGAGAGCGATTCGGAATTGCAATCGTTTTACTTTTTAATTCCACTCGGAAATGGGAACTGGCATGTATATTAAGATTGTGCAAAAGTATGGAAGCATCTCCGACCCCACAGAGAGGTCAACCTAGACCAAAATATTAAAAGTGCTTCAAAACACCTTGTTTTATCAAATTTTCAAGGGGAAACAATTAAATTGAACTAATGTAAGCTAATCTAACAGTTATTTATAAACAAATTCGAGATTTTCGAATGCACAGCCGCGCAAGCACGTTTTTTTTTTAAAAAAGTTACTATAGATTTGATGGAATTTTGACCTCTAAAATCATTCTATGGGTACAAAGAGTTTATGAAGATTACTTAAGAAACCATAATGAACCATGCGATTGCAATTAACTGTAAGCTTTTGCTTTGTCCCGCGTGAGTTGTCCCGTGCGAAAGTGCTTAAGACCAAATTTTTAAAAAAAATATAAGTAATTTTTGGGTAACATCAAAACTAGAGCGCGTGAGCAAATTTTCTGACATGATCACGAACGATTGACGAAATAAAAATCTCTTCACACACGATTCAAGAATGTAATTTTTTAAGAGTTTTGCGTCACTCACGAATCATGCACGATTCCCCTAGGAATGCGCGATAATTATATTGATAACAATAATAAATTCATATCCATACTAATTGTCCGATCGCCTCCTCATCCACTGTTGTTAATGACCATGCTTCTGCGCCGTATTGCAGGACTGGGATAATAAGCGTCTTGTATAGCGCAATTTTCGTTTTCCGAGAGAGGGCTATGCTCTTGAACTCCTTACTTAGTCCGTAGTAACATCGGTTTGCAAGAGTTATTCTTCTTTGGATCTCCAGACTGTTGTTTTTGTCGCTGGTGATCATCGTTCCGAGGTAGACAAAGTCCTTTACAACGTTTAAGCTGTACTCTCCCATTGCAACAGATTGTCCAAGACGCGTAGGCTCACTGCGCGCTGAGACTAGGAACTTCGGCTTTTCCTCATTTACCGCTAAGCCCATGAATTTTGACTGCTTCTCAATCTTTGAAAATGCCTTGTTTACCTCCCGTTCGGATTTGCCGATAATGTCAATGTCATCGTCATATGCAAGTAGTATTACATCTTTATAAAAGATGGTGCCCGATCTGTTAGCATTTGGGCACTTTTCACACTAAAACTAGTTTTTCGACCGATAGTTTCTATGGCAGCTATATGCTATAGTCATCCAATCCTGTCGGTTTTCATACGTGTGCAGCGTATTTGTACTTCAAGACTCCGTGGAAAGTTTCGTAAAGATAGCTTTAAGCTGACGGAGGAAATCGCATAGACACAGACGGACATGACGAAATCAACTCAGCTCGTCATGCTGATCAAGAATATATTTACTTTATGTGGTCGGGAATGCTTCCTTCCATGCGTTACAAACATCCGGACAATTTTAATATACCCTCTTCAAGAGAATACAAATAAACTTATTAATATTGTCTCTCAATAGCGCTGTTTCTCTTTCTTCTAATAATCTGCTAGCAGCTGAAAAAACTCGCTTACTTGTTGCTGAGCTTGGTGGAATGTTATGCACTTGGCATGGAAAGCTTTCTCAAATATGGAGATCCGGATATATTTTTCCAAAATTTCTGATACATTTTCTAGGGGTAAACTTCATGTAAAATCGGCAAATCGTAAGAGTGCTACACATTTCTTCTACCTTAAGCCAAATAGCAAAACTTTCTTAATTCACTCACGAAAAGCGCACGAATCACGGTTGCTCACGCAAGAAACTCAGGATCGGCTGCCAAAGATGAAATTTTAATACACTAAAAAGGTTGCATGAAATAGGCAAAATGTTTTATTTTTGTTAAATCGATTTATTAAAAATGAAGTTATTAAGATTTTTAAAATTAACAAAATTTTATAAAAAGATAGCGCGACGTTAATACAGCGAGAAGAGCCTTGGTAGACTGTCGTTAATATTAAATTTAGATGCCTATATTTTTCATAGATTATACACTATTTTTATAGCTATTTCTAGCTAATTTTCGATCAACAATGAAAAGTTTGAAGATTGTTCTAAAGAAACAGGCAGCATATTAGTGGAAAAGTATCCTTGATATGGGGTATCACCCACAGTCCAAAAAATATTAATTCACGGACCTCATATTATTGCCGCCTCCGCTCTTCTTCCTGCGATGGATCTGATTTAGATGGATCTGACTTGGACAAATCTGACATTGGCAACGAGTACTCAGTTTATATTGATGTAGAATTGTTGGATTAAAAATATATAAAATTATAATAATAAAAATTAAAAAATGTAAGGTTTTGACTTTAAAAATCTATTTACATTTGAAAACTCCGATTCGAGCATTTTGATATATTTAGATATTTCATATTGCTCTCAAAACAAAATATTTGCATATAATAGTATAAGGGAAAAGGGCAGTGTCACGCCCACTTTCTTATGACCCTATTGGATCAGTGTTGAACTCTTTTTCACGCCACCTATTAAGGTAAAATTCAAGGCGCGTTTTTTTTTAACGTGGTTTCCTCATGAGGCCTACTCCACATAAGCCCAGAAGGGCGTTTTTTTTTATGTGGTGTCCCCTAAGGAAGGGCCTAGTCCACTGTCATCCTACCATTTATGTAAAAAAATCGACTTTGGGACCACTGTGCACAGTAAAAAAAACTTACTGTTCATTTGTGCATCGTGTAATTCAAAAACATACACATCTCTAGCATATGTTTTTCCCATCCCTAACTCTATTAATTCAATACTATGGTCACACTGTCTATGAGTAACACACAAAAGCAACAATACAATAAATTGTTAAAAACATTAATTAAAAACTAAACATCAAATTCAAAGTGGCATCTAATAATCAGCTTTAGCAGCTCAAAGCAAAGCCAGTTTTCTGGCATCAGTTTCAAACACAACAAAACCAAAACAAAGACCTTGTGTGGCTGTGTGGGTGTGTGGGGTGCGTTTACATCAATACAACAACAATGGTTGGGATTATTGATGAGGCGCAGCTGTTCTATTCAGTGGGCACACGCATCAAAATAGCCAATAATTATGGCACAGTGAGATATGTGGGAGAGGTAAGGTGGATAGTAAGCTATATCCAACATATTGAACATTTCGATCCTTCTCCCTAGGTAAGCGGTCACCTGGGCACCTGGCTGGGCATTGAGTGGGATGATGGCAGCCGTGGCAAGCACAACGGTGTTGTTGATGGCAAACGGTACTTTCAAACGGAATTGCCCACCTCGGGCAGTTTTATAAGACCGGGCAAGCTGAGTCCTTGTGCCACCTTGGAGGACGAGGCCAGGGAACGTTATATGAACTATGATTCGAGTAATGTGGATGCCACCCTCATACGTGAAGCTCAGGCTAGTCTTCAGGCCTCCCTCTTTGAGGTGGTGGGCATGGATAAGATAGCGCGGAAACAAAGCAAATTTGAGGAGCTGACGGAGGTCAGTGTTGATGAGACACCTGTGAATGCAGCCGGATATCTGATGGATCTGATGCAGCTGACCACATTGAATGTGAGTCATACGCTGATATGGAACTGGGACATTGTGGCCAGCATTACGCGTCAGTTGCCCGCCCTGACCAATCTGAATTTGGGGTGAGCAGAAAAATGGTTTAGAAATAAGTTCATAAGTAAACATTAGCCTGGTCCAGATTAAAAAATTCTGGAAATTGAAAAACATCCCAACAAATTCTGAAAGACTGACATTGAAAAACATTTTCCAAATTTTTTTTTTAGAATTTTCCTTGTGGAAAGTTCGCAAGTTGGTAATTTTGACTTACTTCTTGTAACCAAAGCTTTAACGTTAGAGGGCTGAAACAATGAAATGGTTTCGTTTTTATGGTCCGCTACAACGCAAAGTATCAGCTTTCTACCGTTGAAGCTTTGCTCACAAGGATTAAGTCAAATTTACGAACTTCAGAGGCCTCTTGCCATGGGTTTTTGCACAACCAAATTTCCGAACAAAATTTGGAAAATATTTTTCAATTTCCAAAAGTCTACTAGTCTAGTCTAGTAAACATTTCACTGCATTTTTCAGCTCGAATCGTTTGGTCCTGCCCAAGTCGACAGAAATCACCGCCTTGGAGCCGGCTTTTCGTCAATTAAAGCATCTGAATTTGCGTAATTGCGGTTTTAACGACTGGCAGGATGTCATGCATACAGCATTATTGTGGCCCGACATTGTGTCATTGGGCCTGCAGGAGAATCCTCTAAGTCAACTGGCTGTGGTGGACGAAAAAAGCATTTTTCGCCAGCTCCAAGAGCTGGACTTGCATCGTACAAATATAAGGGACTTTGATCAGGTTTGCAAATTGGGCAATCTAAGGACATTGCGTGAGCTGAATCTAATGGAGAATGGCATTGAGGAAATTAAGCTACCAGATTGTGAGCCGCAGGCTAAGCTTAATATATTTTGCAAACTGGAACGTCTTAACTTGATGCATAATCCCATTTGGAATGAGGCGGATGCTTTCAATGAACTGGACAAACTGCCGGAACTAAAGCGATTGAGTAAGACGCCGCATTTGAAATCAAATTTCGATGAAATGGTATCCAAGGCAGTGGCCAGTATAGCTGGTTTACAATACATCAACCGGGCGGAAGTGAAGGCCGAGGAACGGCGCGGCGCGGAGTACGATATATGGAAGAAATATGCCTTGGACTGGATGCAGGTGACGCAACAAGGAGCTGAAGCCATGCGAGAGTTTTGCCGCAAGCATCGCACTTATCCTTTGCTGGTCAAGAGTAAGTAAATAGTACAGAATTGTTATTTTAAATCTCACTTTTTTTCGCTCGTTCCATTTTAGAGTACGGTTCGCCGGCTGATTTTGTACCCCGTGTGCAAGCAAAGCAGTCAAACCTCATCAAAGTCTTCATTCGACATCCAGCTTCAGGCGATACTTGGGAAAAGAAAGTTCCACGCATGATAACAGTGCAAACATTGCAGGGATTGGTGATGAAACGATTTCATTTGTCGGGACAAGTGCCGCAGCTCAGTTACATTGATGGCAAGCACCCAGAGCTTGTGGTCAACTTGGATAATAATGCCAAGACCTTGGATTTCTATTCTGTGCAAGAGCATGATACGGTTTTGGTGCAATAATTCCCGGACCCTAGCCGCCTCTTTCTAATTTTTTGGTATTTTATCTGGAAAAATCAAAAATTGATTGTTTTTCATTATTTTTGATAATTATTCCGCATAACCCCAACCCGGTGAAGCACTCTGTCTCAAAATTACTAATGTTAATGTTTAGGTACGTTATCCATAAGTTGAAAATTTCCATTATGCAATTATATAATATTTATATTTTGTTTTGTTTTAACCAAAACCTAAAAAGAGAAATTCTGAAAGTTTAATGAGTTTGTTTTAAATGGATACAAATCGAAGAACGTGATACTCTTGGAAAGCGGTAAGACTTCCTAGAGAGTCTTTAATTTTAATTGTAAGCATGAGACTAGGCGCGACTAAGTCCGCGACTTTTCATAATTTTTGATGTGAAACATCTTTAATTTCTCTCATCCAAAATAGAAAAATTTTAGTAGGAGTAAAATATGATTTCAGCGCCACGCTGACATGGCATATTTTGTGGTTTTGTTACTAAGCGTTTGGCACACAACCGCCCCGAGTACTGAGTATTGAGAACTTAGAATCGAGTACTGAGTATCGAGTACTTTGTATCGAATAATTCGTATCGAGTACTAAGTACCGACTACAAAGTATCGTCTACTAAATTCCGAGTAGTCAATAACGAGTACTTGTTATCAAGTACTGAATATAGAGTAGTTAGTTTCGAGTAATTACCGGGTGACAACTAAAAATCTGCATAAACTTTGAGAGAGTGCACCCTTAGCCATGATGTAATAAGTATAAGGTGGTCCCGTCATGAGAGCAGCTCTCTCAATTAGTCCCTTATTGTCAGTACTTGGCAGGATGTCAACAGAGTAGGCTCGTATCGGACGAAATTTTTTCCGATTTTTTGTTTGTTGCCTTAACCCTTACTTGAGGAGAAAAAAATGGCCTTCTGCATTTATTGTCGTGCAAGTATTAAAACTGAGGGAGCAAATTTTATTCATGTTCCAAAGATGGAAAAAATATAAATTGTGGGAAGATTCCTTAGGGTGTAGTTTTGGTTCAAGTGGAAAAATCTGCCATACACATTTTAAAGCTACCGATGTGAAGCCTTTAACTAACAAAGGCTAGGTGTCGAATAGAAGAAGTCTCATGCCAGATGTAATACCAGAGCCGGAGCTTGAACCGGCGCGTGAACCAAAAATCGTTCGACATGGGGCATAGGTTTCTACAGTAGGCTGCAAATGTACCCCACTGCCAGTCTAAGGGTTAAATACAGAAAATGTTACCGTTTCACTCTCACATAAAATTAGTAGGCTCACACTCATTTGTATACTACAATAAGGGAGAGATTTTACGGACGGGACCACCTTATACAATGTGGGTCAAAAGAAGTCACCCTATTGGAAGAAGCTCTTATTTTTACAAATAGCCGCCAAAGTCAGATCTGTTTTGACATTTGTGGACTAGACAGATGTAGAATACAAGTGAACATGCCATGGATCGATATACTCCCCAAGAAAGCGGAATAATCGTGAATAATCGATTTTTCGACCAAAATCATAATGAGCGGCGAGGCTCATTTCCACCTCCACCCCACCCGATTTAACCGTTCCAGACTTTTTTTGTGGGGTTTTTTGAAATCCCGTGTTTACGTAACCAAGCCCGAGACCTTGGAAGCCCTCAAGGACAACATTCGACACGAGTGCGAGAATCTGCAGCCCGAAGTTCTTGCCGAATGGCAATCAATTGTAAAGGCGCCCATTTGGCCGATATCATCTTCTCGAAATGACTAATAAAATTCTAAAGGTTCAAATAAATATAATCAACAAACAGAATATACGTTTTTATTTAGAAAAAAATGAACGCCAAACAACATCGGATGACTTCTTTTGACCCACCCTGTACTAATTTCATCAAGGACGGGACCACCTTATACTAATTTCATCATGCCCTTAGCTGAGCCTTACATAAAAACTTTTGGGATGACATTTCTTTCTCTTTGTTCTCCTGTCAACACGTCTTCATGCCATTGACAAGTAGTCGCCATCATGCCGTCCGAGCAAGAACGTCTTCGTGATTGCGTTGAAAAATTCTACGATATGCAGGCTGACAAAGGTAAAGTGTTTACAGTAATCCATTTTACCCAAAAGGGCAAGTCCAAACTCACTATTTATAGTATTTTGCAACGAAAAATAATAAAAAGAGAAGTTGGAAATGGTAGGAAAGCAAACATTAAGACCGGCCGAGCTGTCAGAATGCTAACCCAGCTTTTTAACAACAAAGACAACATAAGTCAACGAGATGCAGCCAACAACACATCAGTAAAGTGCTGATGTGCAACCAATATCGTGGCAAATTCTTTGGTTTAGACCAGAGGGAGGCAAAAAATACATTTACATTTTTGCATTGCAATGCATTGGTGTGTGTGAGAGCAGCTCAAAAATTGCTCTCAATTTCAGTAGCAACGACTGCGTCGCGGCGTAGGAAAGCAAGCAACGCAGCGGCGCTTGTACTGCTTATACTATGCGTGTTTGAGCAGCGCTGCTTTGAGAATTTTCCTATACACGCCAGATAGGAGGCTGCCGGCCCCTGGTTTAGACGATGAAAGTTACTTTGGTCTGAGTCGCTACCATGTACCGGGAAATAGTGTTTTCGAAATTTGATTTCAACCACCTTAGCACCTTAAGGGTGTTCCAGTTTTCGCCATTTGTTGTCTGTACTGGTTGTTAAAATAGTTGTTTTCTCCCAACGAATGGTTTAGTTGCCTGTAGAGCTCTCTGGGTTCGCTTCCTCTTGCTTTTCGAATTTGATTTAGCATATGGATGTTGCTGACTTTTCAACAATTTTAAGGTGTGCCTGTTCCCACGAATCAGAGTTGCTGAATTTAAAACACTGGGTACCTTTTAACTGTAAGTCCTTGGTAATGGTTTTTTACCAAACGGGTTTACAACGGCAGTACAACGGACAGAGTCCGGTTTCAATAAATAAGGCATAATTTGGAGTATTTCGGGGCAATCTGCACATTTTTTTCAAATATAAAGTAGTAGCTTTTCCACTTCATCATATTCCTTGTATCCCCATGCCTGGAAGGCGTAGAAAGCGTTAGAATTGTCTGGGAGGTAGCCTGGAACATCCTCTATTGAAGCTCTGTAACACATTTGCGTTGCTTAAGAGGGTTTTCCAGGAGCTGTAGAGGGCTCTGATGCCATTTTTCATAATTTCAGATTCTTCCTCTTTTGTTCCGAATGGGTAGAACTTTGGTTTTTTCAAATTTAATTGTGAGACCCCACATACAGCAGTAGTTCTACACATCTTCCAGCATTACTTGCAGCATCTCCGGAGAAACCGCCATCAGAACCAAATCATCAGCATACATAAGAACTTTTATATGTGTCCCTCCAACCGAAATCCAGTCAAATATGTCATCGATATACAGTGCGAATAAAAGTTGGCTTAGCATGCATTAATATTCATATATATATATACGAATATATAAGGGGGTGGTTTAGCGGTTAGTGTGCGCGACCGCTGTGCAAGAGGTCATGGGTTCGACCCGTCTCGGAACATCTAATATTTGTTTTCCTCTTGCTAAATTTTAATGGCTCTAAGATGTTTATAAACCAAAAGGTCATATATCTGTTTTCCTCTTTTACATTTTAATGGTCTGATGGTTAGTGCAGGGTCAATTGATTGATTAATTACGATAAAAGAAAGTTACAAAAATACATTTTTATATATCTACTATATGGATCAGCATCTACTGACTCAGCTCGTACAAAATATGAGAAAGCACACCGCTGGCCTCCACATTGCTGAGCGCCACATTGGCCAGATGCGGTTCAAAGCGTTTCAGACTACGCTTGGCTGTCGAAGTGGTGCTAACCAGATTCCGTAGTATCAAAGCGGCCGTTAGACGTATGCTCTTAGTCACGGGTCCCTCGTTCTCGTCCATTAGCTCCTTGGAGTTGGCAAAATCAGCCGTATAACGTTTGATGGCCTGCAGAGCTGAGGTGCCCACTGCGGTGCCCAGGCCTAAGCCTGTGGAAGGAGCAGTAGCAGCACCGGCAGCAGCAGGTGCTGTTGCTCCCGCTGTAGAAGCTGCTGGCGTAGAGTTGGCCTGACCATTGGCTGCCACATTACGTACTATGGTTACGGGATGCTGAGCAGGTGCCACATTGTGTATGCCCGTAGTTAGACGACGTTGCATGCTGGTCTTAAGATCATCCACCGTCAGATGGCGATCTATCAGATGCGTCATTAGGGAATAACGCTTACGTGCTATATTATCGCAGAAGCCGGGACCCGTACCCCATTGGCAATAGATTTCGGCACCGGCATCCAAATGATCTGGACAATGGATGTTGCACACATGATGCTGCAGCTCGGAGAGAGATTTGAATTTGCGTCTGGGACAATTGCGCCAGTCGCAAATGAACAACCAGTTGACGTCCACGGGAACAGAAGTCGCCGCCACTGACGAAGTAGGAGGAGGAGGTGGTGTGAGAGTAGAAGCAGGAGCAGCCACAGTTGTAGTTGTTGAAATAGCAGCAGCAGCAGACACTGTGGTTAATTGCTGCTCTGTTGGCTTGGCTTCCACCGACACTGTGGTAGAGTCATTGCTGCTACTGCTGCCGGTGGAGGTGGTCACTGTGGTGGTTGGTTTTAAGGCTGGCATAACAGGTGGCGGGGCTGGCTTCTTGGCTTGTGTTATGGGTACGCTGGTGGTCAACGTCTTGGGCTTGGGCGTTTCCGAGATCTAAAATAAAATGTAGACTTTAGTTGAGACCAGAGAATAAGCCAATCTACTTGTGTCTTAGGGACACTTGGAGAGTGATATTGGTCAAAGTCGTAGTTCTGTTTACTCACTGTTGGTATGCTGATCTTCTGTTGAATGATTGATGGATGATGCTGCTGCTGTTGCTCCAAAACGCTTCGTATATGCTGCTGTTGCTGTTGCAGTGCCACGCCCGCTGCTGAGTTGGGCGGCGGCTGTGTGGTGATGATTGTCTGGGAATTGAGTTGACTTTGCTGCAAGGGAACCGACGTGGCTGGAGTTTGGGTAATCAATGTGGTTTCCTTGATGCCGCCGCCCAGCAACAGTTGTCGTTTCTCACCACCTACCGTTGCGGATGTGGCTGGTCCCGAGATGATATGCTGCTGTATAATGGACTGATGCTGCTGCAGCTGGGGTATGGGTAAAGCTGGACTGGAGGGTTTGACCAGACGCGGCTGGCCAATAGTTGAATTTGCGTTCGGCTGTGGCTGATGCAGCTTAATGGTGGCCGGTATCTGATTAAGTTGCGACAACAGGGATGGTGACATTTGTCCCGCACCAGCCAAAGTGGGCACCGGACGTGGCTGCGCGGGAGTTATGAAGATTTGCTGTTGTGGCCCCGCGGGACGAGGCTGTGGCGAAGGCGTCGCTGTGGTGGTGGTTACCAAAACCTGCTGACCCTGCGCCGTGGTCATAATCATTTTCTGAGTTCCCGCTACCGAGGCAACTGTGGCTGATACACCAGCTACTCCGGTGACTCCTCCGCCCGGCTGCTGGAGTATGATAATGGTTTTGGTCTGCTGTTGTGGCTGTGTCTGGGTGACCAGCAGAGGAGTGGCAGCTGATGCCGTTGATTGGGTCTGCTGAGCCACCAGGTAGGTTTGTCCCTGTTGATTGGTGGCTAACACATATTGCGTTTGGGCAGCTGCTGGTGTGGATTCCAATGAGGATTTTGGTTGCAGTATGACGGGAACTGTCTGCAAGCCCTGATCCGTTTTAATGGTGGCTGTAGTGGCTAGTTTGAGCTGTGGAGAGTTGGGCCCAGCCGAGGGAAACAACAACTGTCTGGGGGTGGCCTTGGCCTGTATAAGCTGAAGTTGTTGTTGTTGCTGCTGCTGCTGCTGCTGTTGTTGTTGCTGCTGGTCCTGGTTGCTGGCTGTGGCTAGAGGCGGCACATCATCCAAATCCTCATCTTCTAGTATAGAAGCAGCCAAATCCGCATACAGATTGGCTGCATTTTTGGAGGGCGTCACCGTTGGTTCCTCTTTGGCGGCCACAGCAGCGCTGTCCAAAGCCAGTCGCTTGTTCTGCTCCTCGTCAGTGGTGAGTTTTCGCTTGATGATCAAAGTGCGGCCACTGGCATCCTTTGTCATCACATTAGCCCCGCTCAGAGGAGCCAAAGGCGGAGGAGCCGAGTCAATGAGCGGTGGCTTCTTGTCCATTGTGAGTTGTTGTGGATGCAGTGGCTTGATGGTGGTCTGACCCACTTTGACGGGAGTATGCTGCATTAGGGGATTGTTAACAAAGGCACTAATAGCCGTTGAGGTCACCTTAATGGGTTGAGTGGCGGAGGAAGCGGAGGTGGATGTGGTAGGCACCAAAGCGGGTGGCTGACTTTGAGCTTTTTGCTTTTGCTGGCGTTCGGTGACCTTGTTGGCCAACAGACTCTTGATCAGCGAGGAGCTGGGCGCCGCGGCTGTCTCTTCGGCCGCAGCTGGAGTTGGTGAGGCTTCGGCCACAGGAGTGGCCTCCAAAGGTTTGATTGCTTCTTTCGTTTTCAGTTTCTGTTGCAACATCAAAGGTTGTGCGCGCATCCGAATGCCCACATAATGATTTCCAGGCAGCTCGGTGCCATCTAATTGACGCACCAATACTGGACCCACTGTCGCATTGAAGATGAGCCTTACCAGGCGAGGGAATTGAATGTGATTGACCACTGAATGTTTGCCTGCCTTTTGGCAGTGGGACAGATAGATGCGATAAAGCTCCTGCTGCTCCACACGACACTCATGGGCCAGGCCAGCACGCTCATACGTGGCACCCAACCAGGCCAAGGCATATTGCTCATCATCGTGGGTGAAGCTTTGCGGAGTCGAGGGAGGATTGGGTAGAGATGGAACTGCAGCTGGAGTAGGTATCGCAGCAGGAGGCAGTTGCACTTGTGGCAAACTAGGCACCGGCAGCTGCACCTGGGGCAAACTGGGCATGGGCATGGGCAAAGCCACTGCCGTTTCTCCCTGAGTTGGTAAAACCTGCGTCTGGGCCGCTGTGGGCGGTGGCAAGGGAGCCGTTGTTGAGGGCGGCGGCTTCAGTGGTGTTGCTTGGGTAGTGGCGGCTGTTGTGGTCGTATTCTGAGTCCCAGGCAGCATATGCCCGGGCACCACCTCCACCACTCGCATGAGTATGCATCCAGCCACACCATAGGTGCCCGCCTCCACTGTTATCAAGGCCACCAGCTGATCCACCAATCCTCTTACCTGCATCAGCATTGAACAGGGACGTGCCCCCAGTGAGCTCAGAGCATAAATGGCCTCCAGTGTGAAGATCAGCAACATGACATCCGAGAGCGACAGCAGCAACATGCAACGCTGATAGAAATCCAGGCTCAAACAGCGATTAATATGCTGGCCATTGCCCTCCTTGGAGCAAAGCTTGTAGATTATCTCCAGGCAGCAGATGATCACAGCGCGATCATTGGAGTCGACGCCCTCGCAGAGAGTGGCCAGCAGATTGCGTGATACCACATCCGTGGTGGGATCGTGCAGTTCAAATTGTTGGGCCAGATTGCCCGCCGTTTCCAGAGCCTGTATGTGAATGTTGCCTGCCAGAGAGAAAAAAGGATGAGTAAGACTAGACAGTTCGCAAAATCAAACTTTTTAAAAAATTTGGGATAAAAACCTTGAATTCTGAAAGAAGGGACTTCTGTAAGCATCACCTCATACCCAGTTACTCTAGGTTTGCGTTCTATAAGTACTTTTGTACAAGCAACACACAGAGACAATATCAACTTAATTTTTAATGGTTCAAGATACTTTTATGACTGTTTTAATGACCGTTATACTGTTAACTTGCAGTTTTTACTGGCTCGAAGTTTTGTTATGCTATTGGCATAACTTTAAACGTGCCCCCAAAAAAAGAAGGTTTCAGGTTGTCGGAGCGTTCATTAGGGACCAAATCCTCACTCATCAGCGATCTTGAGCCTGAAATGTCTATCCAAAGACGGCCATTCCCCTTTGTAAGTTGTTCGAAACTTAATAAAAATAGTTTCATTTAAAATAACAAAAACTCCTGTTTGCATATGCAAACATTTTTGGACTTTTGCTTCAGACGTGGCGTTCCTTGGTTGCTCACTGAGTGCAAAGTCCAATGGAGGCCTGCCTTTGGAATTCCCAAACAGTTTTGCCATCGCAGGTATGGAGAGGCTGCTCTTTTGATAGACATTTCAGGCTCAAGATCGCTGATGAGTGAGGATTTGGTCCCTCATGAAACGCGTCCGATCAATATGAAGCCTAATTTGTTGTGGTGTGTGCCTCTGTTTAAAGTTATGCCAATAGCATAACAAGACCTCGAGCCAGTAAAAACTGCAAGGTTCAAGATAAAAAAAAAACAATATTAACCAAAAGTGAACAGGATCATTGGGAACGTAATACCATTGATCCCGAATCAAGTATCAAGAATCAAGTAAAATTTAAAACAAAGTTTCTTTTTAATGAGCACTTAAACTACATTTTCCCAAAAGCCTATTCCAGGTTTGGCTTTGTTAAGCGCAATGCCTGCCAGTTTAAGGACCCACACAAGTTGGAATATGCTTCAATTATTTGGAACCCCTCTGCTGCAGTTCACATAAAGAGGCTTGAAAGGGTACAAAAAAAAAATTTCTCAAATTTGCGCTTCTCCTTTTCAACTTCTCTGACCTTCGCCGCCGTATACTAGTAGGTGTTCCCTGTTGCATCGCTCAACACTAGAAGATCGGAACTCTATTACGTGCGATTGAAAGTCCTTTCTTGTTAGGCAAGATAAGCTTGAGTGTACCAAAGAAGAATCTTAGATCCTTTCCACCCTTTTCCCGAATCAATTATTCCCTTCATGAGCCCATTTGTAGAGCCCTTGATAAGTTTAACTCCTTGACCGTTAGCATGCGCTTTGACTTCGATGCTAACAAATCGATAATTAAGACACTGCTAGCAGAATATTATTCTACCATGAGGCATTAAATTTGATTTCTTTTTATACTCTGTACCATAGGTACAGAGAGTATACTAAGTTTGTGCAAAAGTATGTAACAGCCAGAAGGAAGCATCTTCGACCCCATAAAGTATATATATCCTTGATCAGCATCAACAGCCGAGTCGATATAGCCATGTCCGTCTGTCTGAGATCTCAGAGATGGTAAGAGATAGAGGTTTGACTTCTATGGGACAATAACTTCTTATACTTGCAGGCAGATCAAGTTTATTTCCAATTTTTGCCACAAGAAAACAAAATTAGCTACACGCCACGCGTAGAAGCGACAATCCGAAACGAAACTTAGTTCACCCTGCTAAACTTCACACGAAAAAAGTAGAAAACAGAAAGCTACACGTGGCGTTTAGGAAAACTACACGAACGTTTTGAAATACATAAAGTAAACGAGGCATTGCGGTTTTTGTTGTAGCGAACAGCAAAGTGGATTCGTAAATTCAGGTTAAAGTGCGTAAGGACATGGGAAAAAATTCTACCAAAACTGCCAAGCAAATTTTTAAAAAGCGTACTTTTCGGGAAATTACGAACACTTGATAACTTTATTTTTATTTTATTTAAATTTAATGATATTGTTGTATGCCTTATAAAACCAACTTCATAAGAAGTTTAATGCTAGTTAAAGAACAAGGACGATTTGAGAATATGGATTTTTGTATTGGGCCAATTTAAGTTTCGTTGCTTTTTCTATTGTGGCTTTCATTTTATTTCCATTTGCTTTTTTTTATATATTACTAGCTGAATATCAAACTATATATCCATCCCACACACAAAATTTCCAGTTTATGCTAAAATAAATTCTGAACATTGGTAAACGTCTAACACTCACATTAAAAACATTCAGACCACTATTAAAATCAAATGATGTGGACCTAAACCACTTTTAAAGTGGTTCATCCAGTTGGTTTGAAGCTGGGAAATTGTCTAACTTCATAGTACACGCCAAATTTCAAAATCTTCTTCGTAAATAACCTCTGAACCATTAAAATAAACTCCCTATTACCAACTTTCATACCAAATTTCGAGATTCTAGCTTAAATAGCTTCTGATTTCTAAACCACTTTTAATCCGTTTTTAACCGCTTTCGAAACGGTTCACAGATATGAGACATAGCCTATGACTCTTTCTTGATCGACATGAACATAATGTGAAAATTTCTTGATGAAAGGTTCAGCGCGGCCTAAACGCCTAGCATATATCCCGGCACGCTTCGCTTCACCGCCGTCAGTCTAAAAAAATAATACATACAATAAATAAAACAACTGTTCCGGATTTTCTGTCTAATTGGCAGTCTAATCAAAAGGTTCGGGAATTAGACTAAAATAATGGGTCGCACAGCCAAATCATATCGTGCGCTGGCCAAAAGAAATACAGGAACGTTCTCAATCCCATAACTTTTTAAAAAGTAAGCCGATCGCAGTTCCGCTTCGGTTTGGTTTTGCTGTTCTCAATTCTGAAGGATATTGCATACTTTTTACTTGTGGCAAGTCACGGGCCAAACGAAATCGGCACGAGAGCAACGATCGTAAATGGAACATTCGGAAATAAGAGAGGCTGACTTTAACGTTTTACTTTTCGTTTTTATGACACTGCCAAATTCTTGAGACCCTTAGCAAAAAAATAATTTTAATTCAGTTAAAGACTTAAATTCAGTTTGCAGTTGCAAGTAAAATTACATAAACAAATTCCAAATTAATCAAAGAATTAAGAAAAAATTAGCTTAATGTACATTTTGCAACCGTACAGGTGCGTAATTTGCCAATTATTTCAAATTTCACCGGCCACAAGCATAACTTTTTAAAACGAAATAGTTCGGAGATAGCAGTTGCAGTGGAAATAGAATTGGAATGAAGAGGTAAAAAAAAGTGATTTTCGAATTTTTGACTTTGAAACCTTTTACTTTTTATTTAATAAACGATCCCGATCCAGTTCACACCATAACCAGATCAGTTCTTAACAAATCTTCGATTTCATTTTTACTTTCAAAAAATCCGTTTTCAAAAATCTTGTGAACCATGGGCTCATGTTTTAAATTTTTGTTAAACTTTGGACTGGAATACAACAATAACCGCAGCAACAACAACAGCAAACAAGAAAGAAAGTCGGTCAAGGCCGACTATAACATACTCTGTACCTGTAAGTGCTGCCCCATTGTTGCGACCGGTGCTGCCCATAATTGTTTGTTTTCCTTATAACTCATATATCGTTCATCCGATCTTTAAAATTCCATCAGCGGATCGATAAAGAATCCAGAATCTATAAAACTCTGGGAGACATGACGTTTTTCGATATTGTGGGGCGGGAGGGGGCGTGGCCAAAATTGAAAATAAACTTGATCTGCCTGCAAGTATAAGAAACATATGTTCCATACATGTCAAACCTCTATCTCTTACCATCTCTGAGATCTGTTTGTTCATACGGACAGACGGACGCTTTTGCACAAACTTAATATACTCTGTGTACCTCTAGTACAGAGTATAAAAAACGTATAAATTTAATTAAATCGATTACCTATCGAATAAAAAAAACCTCTTGTTAGTATCACTTACAGTTTTTGGGTAATTTAATTTTTTGTAAACCCTAAAAAATGGCATCTGATGGTATACACATTCGGTACCATTAAATTTGTTTGACCAGTGTTATTGAAGCTGCGACCCAATGTATATCTAAATGTCTGCCGGTCTCAACGCCCCAACAAAATTTCGGGCGTTGTGACCGTTTTTAATTTGGGCGTAAAGTCCGAAAGAAAAACGGACATAACACCCCATTCGGGCGTTAAGTCCGAAATGAAAACAAATTTAATTTGGGCGATAAGTCCTAGGGCGTTATGTCACGTCTAAACCATTGAACTGATCTTTACGAAAGTATGTTCATCTTGATCAGGAAAGAATCATAGGCTATGTCTTAAGTGTGTGAACCGGTTTGAAATCCGTTAAAAAAGTAGTTCAGAGCCATATCTCAGAATTTATTTAGGCAAGGAATCTGAAGTTTGGTATATTGGTTGGTAATATAGAGTTGGAAAATTTACTGGCTCAGAACCGGGTTCGAGCTGTTTCGAAAGTGACTTAGAGCCATATTTCAGAGTAACTTCAGCAATGAACTTGAAAATCGGTATATATCTTAAAATTTGGTGTGTGGATGAAGAAGTTAAGAGGAATGGGTTAAGGGGGTATGTAGTGAGGTAAAGTTGTGATGGTAAATGGACCAGGCGGGATCCAAGGAAACGGGTAAGGAGGCAAAAGTGGGCAGGAGGTGGGGTCAAAAGGGGCGCACGGGCTGGAGAAGGCGTACCCACCCGCAATGAAAACTAACACAAGCCCGGAACGGACCCCCGACGACGACCCACGCAAACGTTAAGGACCACGATTTGAGGAAAAGTACGCAAGACCGGGATCCAAGCGGTGGAGGAGGAACACGCGGACAACCGCACTAGAAATAAGATGGACGACAGGGGTGGGAGGATAAACGAAACCAACGCCAGGGAGATCACACAGGACAATCGAAGCACGAGTTTGGGCGGCTGAGTCAACAAAAGACTTCCGCTCGTCATAGCTTTAACCAGTTGACAAGGACTAGACTTAAGGCAAAGTATTTTAATATTAGTCTTATCTGTGCGACGCCCCGAAGAAGAAAAGAACGATTCGGAAAAAGACGATTCAGAGCGCCAGAAGACTATAGAGCGCCCGATCACGACATCAAGATCGTGCTAGGCGATTTAACCACAAATCGGGAGAGAAGAAGTTTATCGCCCGACTACGCCGATTTAGCCACAAATATAACGGAAATGGTAAGAGTAATAGACTTGCTTGGCGGAACAGTCATTAGTAGCACCAGATTTGAACACCGCAACGACCACAAGGCGACCGACGTCCCCGGTCAATCAATACGAAACCAGATTGATCACTTTGCGATAGACGGACGGCACTCTTCAAGTGTTCTAGACGTACGTGTGCGCCGAGGAGCCAATATTGACTCGGATCACTACCTGTGAAAAGTACGCACACGGCTCAGGTGGCAGCCGCACAGTCAATACACGCCGAAAGCTGAACGTTGAGAAGCTGCAACGCAACGGACATCCCAAGCCACCAGCAAAACTCACCCAGCTGCTCAGGGAAACCCCACCGGCCCTCTGGTGTTGACGAACAGGGAAGCATATTTCACACCATGAGAAGCTGCCAAGGAGATTCTCGGATTCACCGAAACTCCCGAAAACAGTCAGTACGTGATGAGTGCCGCCGCGCACGAGAGAAAGACGCTGCCTACAGAGAACTCTGCAGTCGGGAGCACGCGGGCTGTTATGAGAGATACCGAGAGAAAAGGAGAGAGGAAAGCCCTTTTCAGAAGGAAGAAAATGAGCAGGAAAAGCGCATGAGGGAGGAAGTCGAAGTGCTGTTCGGAAGGAGGAGACTCGAAAATTCTACCAAAAGATTAGGCAACTAACCGAAGGTTTTAAGCCCAGTAACTTTTGAAGGACGAGCACGGAAATCTGGTCAGAAATCCGGAAGTGGCACTAGACAAATGGAGAAGCTATTTCAACCGGAGGTGATGACGAACACAATCCGCCTCGGGGAAGTAGCGACACCACCAACGTAACAAGAGATAGATCCGCCGGACAAAAAGTCTTGTTAGCCAAAAAGGCTAAAAAAAAAGCGGGCGAGCCCGGTGCAAGGCTGGCGGTGAGGAGCTGGTAGGTCGCACAACCCACAGAGTATGGTCCGAAGAAAGCATGCCCGAAGATTGGAACCTAAGTGTACTCTGTCCAATATTTAAAAAAGGAGACCCGCGGTTTGCCAGGAAGCAGAATAGGTACGATCCATGGAACGTTTAAACCGAGAAAGTGACTGTTGAACCAAGTGTGGCTTTGACCGGAATCCACAGACAGATTCACATGCGACAAATCCGGAGAAGACCCAAGAGAGATGTATCGACACCCACCACCTTTTGTTGACTACAAAGCCGCCTTACACGCCGATAAGGTCAAAGTTCTTTGAAGCCCTGTCACCTTTGATTCCAGCAAAGTACGTTCGACTTTGCAGATACGTTGAGAAGCACACAAAGCTCCGTCAAAATAGGTAAAGACCGCTCCGAGCCTTTCGATACCAAAAGAGGTTTTAGGCAGGGTGATACCTTATCGTGCGACTTCTTTAATCTACTGTGGAGTACATACTGCGCCAGGCCCAAATGCTAACAGAACGGGCACCATCTTTACCAGAGATAACAGCTACTTGCATATGCCGATGATATTGACATCATCGGCAAAGCGAATCTGTGGTAAAAGAGGCGTTCCAGAGATAGAGAAGCAGTCAAAAACTTATGGGCTTAGCGGTAAATGAGATAAGACGAAGTACCTCATAACGCGCAGTAGTCTAGCTTGACAACTTGCAATGGGAAATAAGTTTCAGGTTGTTAGGAATTTGTCACCGAGCGATTACCAGACAAAACCAGTCGGAAACCGAAGGAGAACTACGCTTGCAAACCGATGTTATTACGGGCTCAATAAGGAGTTCAAGAGCAGAGACCTCTCGGAAAACGAAAATTGCGCTATACAAGCCTTACCCACAGAAGACAAAGAGAGGGGAATTGGGTGTTCGAGAGAAAAGTTCTTCGAGGATTTATGGACCTCAAACGTTGGCGGCTTTCGCATCCAATGAATCGCGAACTGTGGACATATTCTAATTTTATTATGTTAAATAAGATAGTTTTGGTAAAACGGTTGTGATGCCAAGTTGTTACTTGCTAAAACACGTTTTCAGAAAAATCATGTTCTCACAATGCAAAGGATCCGGGCTACGCCGGGTATTCAGCTAGTTTTTAATAAAAATCTTCCGTGCGTTTTAAAGAAATTCAATAACTTAGGGATTGAGCCCTTCTGGAGGCACCTTAACCAATTGTACGATTAAGGCGAATTTTTGATATTACGTTCCCAATGACCCTGTCCGTATTTCCTGAATTTTGTAAATTTGTATCTCGAGCAGAAATTAAGTTTAAATTTCTGTTGCTGTGTTCTGCTTGAACAAAAGTACTCATAAGTAGAACGCGAAGTTGTAGTTGAAAAACTGGGAGGTGATGCATACAGAAGTCCCTTCTAATAGAATTTAAGGGTCTCAGGGACGCTATGATATGATATAAAGCACTTACTCCAACGCACATTGGCTCCCATGACCAGATACCGCCAAAGCGTGCGATTCGAAGACAACAATTGCAGATTCTCTGGATGGAAGCTCAGGCTACGCAGTATCTGCACTACCTGCAATACCCGCTGACCCATGCGCTCGTCCGTGCCCTGACCTCGTCTCAGATTCAAAAAGTCCAGCTCTTCAAATGGATCTTCCTCTTTCCTGGGTTTGGGCGGCTCCTCCTCCTCCTCCCTGTTAATCAAGCCATTTTCCAACCACGCTTGCTCATCCGTATAGAGTTCCAGTATTTGAGGTTTATCATTAAGCAAATCTCGCCAGAAATTCCATTGCGAATGGTGACGCACTTGCTCGTAGCTGTGCTGGAACAACTTTCTCATCGTGTAGTCCGCATACACACCCAAATGGGCCAGCAGCACATCCAGTAGCTTCGGACACTCGACCAGCTGGAGAGTGTGCCTCACCTCGTGGGCCATCAGAGTGCACACATTAATGGCAAAGTCCTGCTCGTTGGGCAGAGGCGAGATGAGCGACAACATCAACTTCTCATAGCTGCTGTGCCTGTGCAGCTGCGTGGACATCTTCTGCTGCCGCCTGCGCTCCAGATTCACAATATGTTGCCGCTGGTTGTAGGCCATGGGCACGGCGGGCAGGCTGGAGCCGTGTATGGAACCAAAAATGCTGCTGAAGTTGCCGCTTGTTCCACCACCCGCCAAGGCCCTCGAACGATTTCGACTCCCGCCGCTCATCTCGACACTCTCAATGGCCGCCTCCAAAGCCTCCATTTTGTCGGGATCCTCGCCAAAGAAATTCAATCTCTCAAATTTGTCCAGGTAACGCCGATAAATATGCTTAATCCCGGCAGTGCCATTCACACAACGCTCCCTCAGCGTATCCAAGGCACTGTACACCTCATCCCATTCGTCGCGCATATTAACCTTGTTGAAACCGCCCCGTTCGGTAACCTCCTGATACAGCCTATACAAATCCACATGCTGGCCACTGATCTTGGCTGCCTGAATCATGGGAGTGCTGGAGAAAGTAAGTGTTAGAAGTAGAATTTTAGTTGAAACAGCGAAAAGACTTACCCTCGCCGTTCATGGAATTGGTGCAGATCACGCCAGAATTCCTCGGACGATGCTTTGCCCTGTTTGGACTTCTCGGGCGTACCTGGCAGAGCCAGCAGCTGCTGCTGCAGTTGTTGTTGTTGTGGTTGTAACGGCTGGTGGGTTGATCCGTATGTACATAGAAGTAAGAAAAATAAAGGAAAGGAGAGGGTAAATATTAGAGAGGTTGATGTTGAAACTATACCCTATCCAGGTCGAGGAAGGAAGCTGCCTCGACCGGATGGGTCCAGAGTTCTAGTGGAGTGAGAACAGTGGGGTCTAGGGAACAGTTGAAAAGGTGCGTAGTGTCGTGTGGGCCATAGCCGCACTTTGTGCAAACATCGACAACGTCAGGGTTTATGCGTGCAAGGTTGTTGAGGAAACTGCTCTTTTCCGAGCGCAGTTGGGACGGGGTAGTCCGCACATGCCTGGGGAGGACGTTACATCTCCGTCTCCCAGCAGGTGTTTGATGGCAGGCATTTCGACTCTTAAGTCGTAGCGTACAGGCGGGTTCCTGCTTGCCATGGGGCCAGTGGTGCAAGTTTGTTTTGGGTGGGATTCCATTAAGCATCCGATAAGGTATTGCTGGGTCAGGAGTTGTTGTTGTTGCTGCTGGGGGAGATTTCTGGCGCGCAAAAGTGTTGTTGTTCCCGTAGTTGTTGTTGTTGCTGTTATGCCCAACATTACCTTGGCCCCGGCAGCCGGCTGGAGTTGCTCCTGCGCTGCCGGCAGAGACTGCAGCAACATCCGCACACTATCAACGGTGGACATTTTTGATTAAACTCAACTTAAGTCTGCTGTGAATTGAGCACAAACACTTAAAACATTGTTAAAGTCTAATTAAACAAAGATTATATATTTTAATACAACAAAAAATCGACGCTGACGCTTGCAGATAGTGTGACCGTTGGTGCTGAAAAAATACCCATAGCCAGTGTGACCAAGCAAGCATGATGAAATAACACGGTGAGGCAAGAGGGCAAATGAATAAAGCTGGGCTTATACTGCGTCACAGAGTGTCACATATCAGAGTCACAGTGTCAAATTTCCTGTGAGCTCTGTACGAAATAAGAGCAGGGGAGAAGAAGATAAGCACGTGTTTACCTTAAGATGCACAACTTAATATTGAATAATTTTCAATATTTTGTTACATTTTCCTCTTTTGCACATTGCAGTCTAGTTGTCATGGCGTAAAAAATCAGACTATCAGCCTTGTTCTCACTTCCACTTTGGTGCCAAAAGTTTTGTGAGTTTTTTTTATGAACTTTATTGTTTTGGGAGCTTCTTTGTTGAGGTGTATACTGAGCTTTAACGAACAGTGCAGTAACTCCCACACATAAAACATAAATATACAGGCATGTTCTCAATTCTGCTACGTTTTGAAATGTAAACCGAACGCAAATCCGTTTTGGTTTGGATTTGCTGTTCTCAATTCCGAATGATTTTGCTTACGTTTTACTTTTGGCAAGCCACGGTTTACGTTTTACTTTTCGGTTTGGGGCTGAATTAAACACTTAACAAAAAATTATTTTTTATTCAGTTAAAGACTTAAATGCAATTCAAGGTACATAAATAAGTTCTACATTGATCACAGAATTAAGGAAAATGAACTTAATGTACATTTTGGCGAGTGCGTAATATGTCAATTTCTTTTCATTTCACCGGCCAGCAAGCATTACTTTTTAAAACGAAAAACGCTTTCGTTTTTGTGTTGCGAGAAACTGAATCAATTCCGTTTCCGAAAAGTTGCAGTGGAATTGAGAACATGCCTGATAAAAATTTTGAATATATGCAAATTACGATTCCAGAAGTGATTCCCTAAGCTTAGTGCTAACACATACAATTGTTCAACGATTGTGATAAATTAAAGGAGGTAAAATTTGTAAAAACAGATAAGCGCCGTGAAAAATGATTTTATTTTAAATATCGCGGTTATTAGTTGTGCCAGTTTTCTAGATTTCTTGCTTCGAGGCAGCGGTCATACTAAACAGCTGTTTCACACGCGGTTAACTTAACTGCAGGTTTTTTACACATTTTGTTTATTAAAAACAATGGTAGCTAAAGGCAAATCCTCCAAGAAACCACCCACAAAAAACCCAGATGCTGTGGCTAGCAAAAAAAAAAACTGGCAAAAGGTAAAAATCAAAGGCCACGTGATATCCGATGATTTTAGTGGCTATGAAGGTCTCATAGGATTGGAAGTTCTCAAAGAATACAATCCCAAGCTGGTCAAGTCCACACAGAAGCCGCTGAAGAGCCGAGAGCAGCACATAAAGGAAACCAAAGGCAAGGGCAAAAAGAGAAAGCCACGAGCGGAGTCCAGTGAAGATGAGGATGAGGAAGACACCGATACGACGGAGAGCGAAACTGAGGTGAGCAGCAAGAAGGCACGTCTGGCTGAAAGGCACTTGCAGCGCATGCAAAAACAACGCGAGAAGCGTGAGAAACGTAAGGAAACGAGAAAGCAACAGAAGACGGGCGCAGCAGCGGAGGAACCTGCAAAGGAAACAGAGCAGGATGAGGATCAGGAGACTGACAATGATGACTATGCTTCGGATCGGTTTGCCCTGCTAAGACCGCCAGCCGTCTCGTCGGAAGAGGAGGAAGAAGCTAGTGAGGATGAAGTTCCTCAACTGGTGCCCATCTCCAGCTACACAGAAGACTTATCCTTGTCCGCCTGGCAGGGTTTGGGTGTACCAGCCACAATTCTGCGTGCTCTGGCCGAGCAGGGCTTTCGAGAGCCCACACAAATCCAGGCCCTGACCCTGCCCGCGGCTATTCATGGCAAAAAGGACATTTTGGGAGCCGCTGAAACGGGCAGCGGCAAAACTTTGGCCTTTGGCATACCCCTGCTGGCAGGCATCATGGAGCTGAAACAGCGGAATGTCACTTCCGGCATACGACACAAACCCAAGGTGAAAGGTGAAGAGCCACCACCGCCGCGGCAGGATGATCATGAGTTAACTCCACCTCCCGAGGAGCTGGATCATGTCTCGGGGGCCAGCGATGAGGAAGACAGTGACTACGAGTCCTCTGCCCAGTCCAGGCAACGTGCCCTTTATGCCTTAGTGCTGACACCCACTCGCGAACTGGCCGTTCAGGTCAAGAATCATCTGGTGGCTGCAGCCAAATACACAGGCCTTCGTGTGGCGGCTATTTTCGGTGGCATGGCCGTGGCCAAGCAGGAGCGTGTTTTGCGGCAGTGCCCTGAAATTGTGGTGGCTACGCCGGGTCGTCTCTGGGAGCTGTATGGTCAGGGTAATCAGCATTTAAATAAGCTGGAAAATGTCAGTTTTCTGGTCATTGACGAAACCGATCGCATGGTGGAAAAGGGACACTTTGAGGAGTTGAGAATGCTGCTCAAAGTGCTCAATGCGGATGAGCAGAAAAAAGCAGTTGCGTCAGAATTTTGTGTATTCGGCCACCTTGACGCTGGTGCATGATCTGCCCGATCATATGCAAAGTAAGTACCAAAGTTACATAGCCCTTGGACACTAGAAGACCCTGCACCTTAAACCGGAGACACCTGAGGGCACAAGACAGCGCACCTTGCACTCTAGACCCTTCAAACTTACAGAACCGAAAACCTACACCGAGGAAACTAGAAAATCGTACATCTTAAACCGTAGATACCAGACCTCAGACAATCGAACCAAGACCGGAAATACTAGAAGACCCTAGACCTCAAACTTTTGACCCTAAACTGGAGATACCAAAAGACACTTGACCTTAGACCCTAGGCCTTTGATCTTCGACCCTAGACACCACACCTTTAACACTAGATCCTGGACACTAGAAGAACCGAGAACCAAGAGCAACCACATTAGATGACCTCGATCTTAAACCATAGACCCCAGAACTAAGACTCTAGACCTGAGAAATGAGACCGTCGTACTGAAGATTCTTCAAGTCCCTCACCTCAGACCTTTGAACCCTTAAACTCAGACCATTGACTCTGGAAACTAAAAGATCCTAGACCGAACATTAGAAGCTAGAAGCCCCTAAACACTAGAAAAACCTAGACCCCAAACCGTAGACCCTACATTACAGACCTCAGACACTAGACCCTGTACACTAGACGATCCTAGACTTTAAACCCTCGACCTCTGGCTCTAGAAATACTAGAAGACCCTCACCTTAGACCTTCGACACATTAAACTAAGACCATAGGCTCTTAGCACTAGAAGATCCTAGACCGAAGCTACTAGAAGCCCCTAGACACTAAAAATCTCTAGACCTCAGACCATAGACCTCATACACTAGACCCTGCACACTAGAAGCAACGAAAACCTAGACCGAAAAAGCTGGAAGAACCTAGATCCTTAAGCTTAGGCCTCAGACCTTAGAGTCGGACCTTAAACCCTAGACCTCAGACCTTCGACCGTAAACTGAAGATACTAAAAGACGCTTGCCCTTAGACCCTTGATTTCAGATATTCGACGCTAGACATCACAACTTCAACACTGGATCCTGGACACTTAAAGAACGGGGACCCAAGACTAAACACATTAGGAGACCCTAGATCTTAAACCTTAGAACCAACATCTAAGACCCTTGACACTAGAACTCTGACCATTGAACCTAGACCGGAGATACTAGAAGAACCTCACCTCAGACCTTCGACCCTTAAACTCAGATCATAGATTTTGGTCACTAAAAGATCCCAGACCGAAGTTACACGGAGCCCCTAAACACTAGACCCTGAACACTTCAAGACCCTAAACCTTAAACCCTTAACCAAATATACTAGAAGACCCTAGACCTTACACACTAGAAGACTCTAGACACTAGACGACCCTGGAAGACCTTTGACAGTAGAAGACCCTTAACTATAGACCACAGACCCTAAACCGCAGACAATAGAATATTATAAACCTTAAACCCTAGATCGCTGATTCTGAAACCGTACCACAGACCCACGATTACAGAACCCTGTAGACACCAGACCGAATATGTGTTTGCGTCAACCTCATCGTTTGTTAAATCTTTCCAGAGCGTAATTTGGGAAAACGTACTAAATTTGTGAAGCAAACGGTAGACCAAAAGATTGAGAGTCTCATCGAAGAGCTGGGAATATCGCAGCCCAAGATTGTGGATATAACCAACAGCCAGCGTAAGAACCAGCAGGAACCCTCTATTCTATCCCAGTACAAAACTTAGTTCTCTTCTACAGAAACCGCTCAAACCCTTACCGAGAGTCGTCTATTGTGTCCCATTGATCAAAAGGATAACTATCTGTATTACTTCATCCAACGTCATCCTGGTCGTACAATTGTCTTCTGCAATTCCATTGACTGTGTCAAACGTCTGGCCACACTATTTGGCCTTCTGGAGTGCCAGCCATTGCCTCTACATGCCAACATGATACAAAAACAACGTCTCAAGAATTTGGAACGTTTCCGGGACAATCCCACTGGCTTGTTAATAGCCACCGATGTGGCTGCTCGCGGTCTCGATATACCAAATGTGGAGCATGTCATACACTATCAAGTGCCGCGCACCAGTGAGAATTATGTGCATCGATCGGGTCGCACTGCCCGGGCCAATAAACATGGCATTACGGTAATGTTTATGGAACCGGGAGAGGTCAAAAGTTATGTGAAGCTATACAAGACGCTAGATAGGAGTAAGTCTGTCCTTCACACGCATGTTATTGCTTTGTTTTTTATTTATTCAAATTATTTCAGCCGAGGATTTGCCTCTGTTTCCCATCTCTGAACGTTTTCTGGCCAATGTACGCGAGCGTGTCAACTTGGCTCGCGATCTAGACCGTGAGGAACTCAAACTGAGACGCACACAAAGCGAAAGGGGTTGGATGAAAAAGCATGCCGAGGAAATGGACATGATTATCGATGGCTATAATGATGAATCGTGAGTTGGCCCAATTACACTGTTCTACAGTGAAAAGAATTCCAAGAAGTTTTTACTAACTCCTGCTTTAGCTGAACAGGATTTGAGAAGTCAGAGCCATTTCTTAGTTTCCATTTCCAAAATATTGCGAAAAGACCATTTTTCCGATTTTCTACCGTTCTATAATTTTTGTAGGCCACACGAAGCTTTAATTGCTAATTTTACGAGCCACTGAGAAAAATCAAACCCGCGGTATAAGTAATGCTAATGGATTCGAATTCGGCCTTCAAAGTCAAATTGTACTTGATTTATAGCAAATTTTGCCAAACTAACCCATCTGCTTCAGGCCATTGGTTTTTTCGGATATTTCTTGAAACCTTTATCGGGGGTGTCCTGGAAATCTCTAGAGATTTTTGCTTCGGTTGGTTTGCAAATCGCTAGAGAAATTCGTCGGTGTCCCAGAACTTCGAGAGATTTCGTTTTCTTCGAAAGTCGAGTTCGATAGGTGTGTATATAAGATTATTGTTTTACTACAAAAACAGTGATATATTGCGTGGGTTCGTGAAGTCGCTATCGATTGGTAAGTGTATTCGCTGGTTTGTGTATTGGTTGGTTTGCCAAAATCTCCCAACAAAATACGAGTGGTTTGAAACCAACCGAAAGAGATTTCTAGGACACCGAGAATTGGTTTTGGGTTGGAATTTGGTTGGAAGAGATTTCTGGGACACCGCCGATTATATGGATTATTAACATTTGCACTAATTATTAAAATTTTTTGGCGTTTTTGCCTAAGATCAAGATTTGCCCAAAATTTTTAAAGGAGATAAAATGTCACCTTGATATAAATAACAGCGTGGAATCATGGAAAAGCATAACAAACTAACATGTTCATATTTTGAAGGCGATTCTATCTAAAATAAAAAATTTTTCTTACTACTTCTTCTTTTTCGACCGAGTTTGACAAAACTTTATAGAATTGTGTTAAAGTATGGGTGCATGTAATAGCGCCCGCGGGCGCTATGTCGCTTTTAGAGTGACTTTTGGTAAGACAAATTGCCAGTAATACCGCTCTAAGGCTGAGAGAAGGTGCTACCTGGAATGATAGTAACTCTGACTACTCCACTCTACTTCTGCATCAAGTGGCGATACCGCCGATGCTTGATTACTGCAACGATATGGCCGACCACCTTGCTAGAGTTGGCACAACCACTCAGCTCCTACCATAAAAGAGTAACATAGGGTGTTACTACATAGCGGTGTTAAACTACAAACAAAAGAAACCACCTATCGAATAACCATGAATCGATGGTAAACGAGTGGCTCAGCGGTTAGTGAGCGCGACTGCTGAGCATGAGGTCGTGGGTTCGATCCCGCCTCGGAACATCTAATAAAAAAGTTTTTTTCTTTGAATAAAACTTTACACCCGGCCACACCTCTTGCTGTTGGCGCCAGCATTGCAGTAATTAGCCATGAAAAGCCTCTCAAAAACTGCCGTTCGGATTCGGCGTTAAACAAGCCAAGAGATTGAGAGAGGCTCGGCTTTGGCCCCTCGGGGCTGTTGCCGATTTTACTTTTTACTTTTACCTTCAAAGTACAAATCAGTGTGCTCAATATGCATTGCTCATTTATTTATTTTGGATATTTAATATTTATTTGACTAACTTATTTTACAATCCGCAAAAGGAATACCAAGTAAATTTTTTGAAGGAAAATTCGGACGTTCTCAGTACTCACTGAAAAACAAATAAGAAAGTCATTCAAGCCCGACTATAATATACTCTGTACCTGTGAAGTGCTGCCCATCACCGTTGCGACCGGTATTTTTACCTTAGCCAACCGTAAAAAAATTATAAAATTTTTTTATAAAAGGGCATCGTTGGCTGGGAGGTATACTTCCAAACAACTAATTTTTTCTAATCCCATGTGTATCAGATGATGCTACGATTTTAAATCGTGGTCACCGTAAGGGGTACAATTCATGACATGCCTATCTGAAGTGGCTGCTCCGTTGTTTCACATTTTTTTTGGGCAAAATTTTATAAAAATACTTCAAATGTTACTAAACACTGTGATAATGAAAGTATTGCAAAATATTTAGTAGTTTCGTCAAAAAATGTTTAAGAGTTTTTTTTGCCCGTTATCCCATAACCCCCCCAATTTCCACACCATAAGCATTTCTTATACCGCTGGTTTGATTTTACTCAGTTGCGTAGAATTCGAAAACGGTAGATAGTCGAAAAATTGGTTTTTACGCAATGCTCTTAAAAATTGGAAACTTAGAAATGACTGACTTGTCAACTCGTATTCAGCAAGGATAGACAAGCAGGAATTATTTAAAGATGCTCGACAGTGTAATTGAAGTTAATCTTCTTAATAAAATGTTTTATTTCTAGGGCTAGTGACCAGGATGAGGATCCCTTTATTATCGAGCGTCGACGCAATCGCCTGCATGTGGAGTCAGTGCGTGCCCAGCTTAAGGCTCTATTGGCCCAGCCCATTTTCCCTCGAGGTTTTAGCTTTAAGTATCCCACCACAAGTGGCAATTCCGAAATGAATCAAAATCACAACCAAAGCGCGGTGGAAACGATGAAGGCGGCTATAGAGGATCAGAAGTTGGCCAAGAAACAGCGCAACAAGCGCAAAAGAAATTAGAAAAAATCGCTTGGAAAATTATAAAAATAAAATCAAATTGTGGATTTAATATTCTCTAAGTCCATTGGGGATTACAGCAGGTAGGTGACCTCAAAAATGTCTGTATTATTTCAGCTCTTAACTATAAACGAGAGGCCTTCGTTGCTGATGTATAAACTCCTGTTCCACTCGTGTATCCTTGGGCACCACATAGAACAGCAGAGCACCGCCCGACACAAAGAAACCCTGCTCATTGATGATTTCTCTTAGACTCTTCTCCAGCTGCACTTTATGCACTCGACCCACTTTGCGATTCTCATAGTACACATGTACATTGCCCAAACGATAGTTCAAATCCTTGTCGCAGGGCAGTGGTTCAGCAAAAAGTGTCTGCAAGCAGTCGCCCATCGTAGCTGTCTCCGGCAGTTGTTGTTGGAAGTCGCTGAGCAGAAACTGGGGATAAGAGAAGGCAGCTGGCCAGACCAGTATACTGCCATCATCTGCATCCAAGTGTACGGGATGATCCTCCAAAGGTAGGAATTTGGGACGCAACAGTTCCTCGGTTATTTTGAGCTTTTGGTTTAAGCGCTGATCATCGAATTTAACAGAGCGCTGTTCCAGTGCCTCTCGCAGTCGATGAAAGCGACCCAGACGACGCTTAGCATCGGCCAGCTCTTTACGTTGATTCCGTTCCGTTTCCAGCTGAAAAATTAAGCTACTTAATGTAATTCTCCTCCAGAGGATTTACAATTCGCCTACCTTTTTCATTTTATTCTTATGCAGCAGCGCCTTAGCCTCCTTGTGATCCACATCCACCTCCAGTAGCTCCTCACACATTTGAGTGCACACATCGAACTTGTCCAACTCGTGGGCACACTGAGCTGCCCTCCATCGCGCCTTGGTGTAGTCCGGCTTGTAGAACAACGCCCTCTGGGCATCACTCAACGCGGAGCGAAAGTTCTTAATGAAATAATGCGCAGCCGACCTGTTGTTATACAGCACGGCCAACACATCTGGATTCTCGCTTTTGGCCTTAATGCCCTCTGAGAAGCTGTAGACGGCCATGCGAAATTTCTTATGTTTCATATAGAAATTGCCATCCTCTTTGTAATTCAGAGCCAACTCATCTCGTGTATTCTCCTCGGGATCGTATTTTAGCTTCTGCAGCCCCTCAAACATGGGATGCACTTCATCACCGGGCTGTGGTGCACGCTTCATGAAGAACGGATGCTTGTCCATCTCCTCCTGCCACCGGTCCTCGGGCCAGCCTTCCTCATACCGCTTCTTTTCCAGGCCATCGATGAAAGCATCCAGCTCCGCATCTAGCTTGGCAGCCAGTTCCAAGCGCTCCTCATCTGTCCAGTTTTTTTGAGCAGCCAAATGCTCTTCCATGCTCATGCTGTGGATCCAATAAGAAAAACAAAGAAACTGCACATGTTGTGTGTGGACCCAGGTGGCAACGCTGCGCATGAAAACAATTAGGGTTACAGTGAAGCCTCAGGCAAATGACTTTTCTTTAAACACATATGAGAAGAAAATACATAAAGGACATCATTCTTGTAGTTTTACTTTTGGCCTAACTTGACTTGCCAATGTGACAAAACTATTTTTATCAGGGCTGCAAACCGGTTCGGAGACTCCGAGATTTTTGGGAAGTCGGCACCGAACCCGAATCGGAGCAAATTTCCCGGCCGAACCTGAACCGGAGGCAAAAAAACTTAACAACAGAACTGTCAAAACGAATTATATTAAGGAGTTTGTAGCGCATAGAAGGAAGCATCCCCGACCACATAAAGTATAAATATTCTTGATCAGCATGATTTCGCCTTGTCTGTCTGCCCGTCCGTCTGATTCTATGCCATTACCTCCGTCAGTTTGAAAGCTATCTTCACCAAACTTTGCACTAAGTCTTTTAGCTGGATCGGATGACTTAGGCATATAGCTGTCATTAGAATGATCGGTCGAACAACTAGAATTAGTGAGAAAGACGTTTTATTTTCAATGGAAACGCATCCAAACTTTGATTATCTTTGTTTGCTTTGCTTTCCCATCATTCCACTAAGTTTGGTCGAAATCGGACATCTATATAGTATAGCTGTCATAGAAAAGTAGAGTCTGAAAAGTAGTCTTAGTTAGAGAAACTTTTTTGCTTTTAATGGAATATTGACATTTATTTATATGGCATGCTTTCTACAAAGTTTGTCAAAATCGGATGACTCAAGCTTATAGCTGTCATTGGAACGATCTGTCAAAAGACTTGTTCTAGTGAGAAAATCTTTTTTGTTTTCAATGGAAACGTCCTTGTTATTGGTATATACATATTTAATATACTTTTACACAATTCTACAAAGATTGGTCAAAATCAGATAACCAACAAACCCAGATCAAAAAACTTGTTCTAGCGAGTAAAACTTTTTGGTGTCAAATGATACCGGCTTTTAAATTGGCTGATATTAATATTAACTGCTTCACTGCTTAATATTAACTAAATTACTTAAGAAACCTTCCCAAAAAAAAATTTAAGTCTATTTTCGAGTTTAGTATTCCAAACTACACTTAAAAATAGTTTCAGTAGCTGTGCCTTGGCAAATTCGATGTAGGCAATTTCCACTGTAGTGTTGCCAGGTGGCAGCGCTCTCAAATGTTTTCCCGCTCTAAATTGTTTTTGTTGCAATGATGGACTCGCCGATGGAGGTGGATGAAAATGCTCCCCAACTGTATGTTAATATCACCAAAAAACTCTTCCTACTCGACCTTACTATTTCTCTATTCCCCGAACTCCAGTTATAAGCGCACGCCGGAGGATGTCAAAGCCATTGTGAAACATGCTAAACTGGATGAGCGCCAGTTGACCCAACTGACTCAGGCCCTTTATTATCCCTCGGCCGAGGTGGTGGCGGACAACTTGCGGCTCCTGGAACTTGATAATCATATGTTAAAGCAAATACGAGAGGGTCAAACTCTTCACTTTAAGGGCGGCCTGCATGAGAAGATTGTCCTCTGCACGGATGAACGAACCTACGACGTCAAGGGGGCAGAGATCTCCAACAGTCTGTTGCTGGTGCCTGACTTAAAGTTTGCTGCGGCCACCAGCACTTCGCCTTTGAAGAGTCCCCGCACGGGCAATGCCAACTCCTCGCTGGAGAGGAGTCTCAATGATAGTACAGAAGATGAACTGGAAGTACCCCGCACTCTAGAGCAGCGGCAGGTTTTGGCCGTTTTCCATGAGTATTTTGAGTGTCGGGAGATAAGGCCACGCTATCGCAAGCTGGGCGAGCTGCTGCAGCTAACTCGCTATTCGGGTCCAGAGAATGAATATTGCATAGAGAGAAAGTTGCTCTTCAACTTTCAACAGCTGCTGGATACGGTGCAGTGTAGTAGGGCTCAGTTTGTGGAGGGCTTGAAACAGTATCGTGCCTTGGAATTTGAAGGCCACCTGCGAGTGCTGGAGTATGAGTACGAGTACCGCATCGTGAGCCTGATGCTGGGTCTAATTGCTGAGAACTCTTGGAATTTGGATGAAGTGGAACGAGAGGAGACTATTCAGGCTTTGCGGGGCATTGCCCCCGAGGCAATTGTGGCTGGACTGTTTGATATTTATACCGAGCAGGGCGAAAGCCAACCGGATAAATTCAAATACCGAGAAGAGCTGGTAGCCAAAATTGTGGCACAGAATATATTGCAGCCTGGTTTGCGTTTTCGACAAGAGGAATTCATGCGCACTTGGCAGGAGGCTTTACCCGAGGGCATGTCTTGCCAAATGGATTATTTACGCGGTCTGGGAATTTGTGATCGAGAAGGAGCCCAGCCCTGCATACGCTCGCTGGCCGAGGAACAGCTGCCTACAACCATAATGGAACGCATGAAGGTTTTATTTAAGACCAAACGGAAATGGACGCTGGAGGAAATGGAACCATATATAGAGTGGGTTTGAAAAATACGATAAAATAAAACTTTTAAACTAATTTTTGAAATCTATTGCAGCTGCTTTACCACACCCACTTTATCAGTGTCCATGCTGCTGGCCAAAAATGCTCGATCTCTGACCGAGTCGGGCGTGCGCTATTATGTGTCCAAGCACTAATTGACCTCCAGTCGCTGTAGCTATAGAGTGCAAGGCACTGAAATAAATATTTGAAAGTTTGGTAGAGATATTCTATTCCGTAATCTTTCATACTTTTTAACTAATTTTAAACAATTTTGTTTTTTCTAATTAATCGAATTTACCCGCCTGTTCGATTTGATAATTGATGCTTTACGCCGTTTTGATATTGATGTTCAGTTAATTCGGGATGTTGGTTTTGACGGAGTAGCAAATGTTTCTGTGCGATGCAACGGAGTTCAAGCTTTAATATCTCAAATTAAAGAAAAAACCCATTTTGTGCGCTGCTCAGCACATAAATTGAATCAGGTCATCCAAGATTAAGTAAAAAAGATTCGCGTAATTAATAATTAAAAGACCATTGTATTCTCAAATTTACAACATTATATGTTTTTTATAACATCTCGCTTTTATAAGCTTTGGACAAAAAACTTTAACAATATTTACGTTATAATTTCCTAATTTTAAGTAATGTTGGTGGTACAAAATAACTTCTAAAAGCGCAATGAGATTAAAAAACTGTAAATGTAGTAGTATATGAGCGGACACAATTCTTTAACATCTATTTCAAACCGGTATTTTTTCTAATTCGCGAATAAGTCAAGAATTTTGTTAGCTTGGAAAAGAGATTTTCTCACAAAATTAGCAAATTTTTAACCTTTAATTCAAAAAATGTGTAACTTTGTGATGGTATTAAAGCCAATTTGGTTTAAATTGTTCACTTAATGTGGGCACAGGACCTAAAAATATCACAAAACCTCGCTTAAAACCCGTTCGTCCAAATGGCCTAAAAATGCATAAGGAAAGATAACTTCTTTGGTGCCAAAGTTGGCTCTTATGTATTTGTAAACCTGTGTAAGCACTTGACAGCAGACTTTGCATGAATTAAACCGCTTGTCCGATTTAAGTTCTGATTGCAAACATCTTATTTTTATTGAAAACCGATCTCTGATCGCTTAAAACATTTGTATATGCTAAACATATTTATTATAAAATTACATATGGGCCTTTCCACAGAAAGGTCAACCGAGACCAAAAAATTAAGAGTACTTAACAACACTATTTTTGATCATATTTTCATAGGAAAACATTTAAATTTAACTTGTATAAGCCAATAATATATTAATGCATAATCCATTTCGAGTTTTCAAAAGCAAAGCCGAGCAATCACCATTTTTTTTTATTTGTATTGTTCTTTTGCTCTTTTTTTTCCTAAAAAAGTACCTATAGATTTAATTGAATATTGCTGTCTAAAATCATTCTAAGGCCCCCGCACACAGAGAGCGGAGCACCGCGTAGCTTATCCGCGATCGAAAACAAACACACAGAGCATAGAGCCCGCGCACATCAAAAGCTTAGCAGCGCGGAGCGGAGAGTCGGTTATCCGCTGTAAACAAGAATGCTTGTTTATTTACTCTCGTCCGCTCGTCACTTATTCTTTCCGTGGCACACACACTGTGACTGACCAGTATGGATTTTGAAAAACTAATAAGTTTAGTTATGTGCCGGCATCGATAGTACGGTCCATTTAATTTAATGTTTGAAGATTATTTTATGCAAATGTTGACCGTGACTGCGCCTCAAATGGTCCATACGCTTAGTCCAATTTTGGCATACTCTTTCTAACATTTCGGCCGGTATCTCACGAATAAATGCTTCAATGTTGTCTTCCGGGCTTGTCTGTATAGACATGAGTTTTAACATAGCCCCACAAAAAATAGTCTAAAGGCGTTAAATCGCACGATCTAGGCGGCCAATTGACCGGTCCCGAACGTGAAATAAAATGTTCACCGAACTCGCCTCTCAATAAGTCCTTTGTTGCGCGTGCTGTGTGGCATGTGGCACCGTCTTGTTGAAACCACATGTCATGCAAGTCAAGCTCTTGCATTTTGGGCAAAAAAAAGTTAGATATCATCTCACGGTAGCGCTCACCATTCACAGTTACGTTACGATTTGCATCATCTTTGAAGAAGTACGGTCCAATGATGCCACCAGCTTATAAACCGCACCAAACTGTGACTTTTTCTGGATACATTGGTAGCTCTTGCAATGCTTCTGGCTGATATTCACTCCAAAATCGACAATTCTGCTTATTTACGTACCCATTGAGCCAAAAATGAGCTTCGTCGCTGAACACAATTTGTCGGTAAAAAAGTGGATCTTCGGCCAACTTTCCAAGAGCCCATTTACCAAAAATTCTACGTTGCGGTAGGTCGTTTGGCTTCAATTCTTGCACCAGCTGTATTTTGAAAGGCTTCACACCTAAATCCCTCCGTAAAAGGATTCGGATAGCCCGAATAGCCGCTTCAGTGGGTCGATTAAGCTGACCATAAAATGAAAGAAGCGCGCGATGAACTTTCTTAATAGAGCACGCATTTTGATAATAAAATTCAATAATTTGCAGGCGTTGTTCGTTTGTAAGGCGATTCATGATTAAATTATAGACCAAACTGAAGATGTTTGAAAGTGAAACAAAACACGAAACGTGCGTGAGCTGTTTAAACCAGTGTTGCCAAAAAGGGTATTTTTTGTGCTTCTCTTTTATTTAAAAATAAAAACACATTCTCCTCTTTCTTCCTTACTCCGATATATTTCGAAACCCGTCGGGATTCGTCTTCAGGGAGTGCACAGCGTCCGCTTCATCAGCTGTGGAGTTCCAAACTGATAATAGCTAAAATAGCTAAAAAATCACCCTTTAGTATAAGCAAGAAAATAAATACCATTAATGTATGAATGTAAAGTAAGTAACGGAAATTAAAGCTTAGGCAAAAAATAGACGACTTGAAAGCTCGTTGGTTGGCTTACAGGATGGGACATTTAAATAAAACCATGTATGGCTTAAATTTTAATATATTTCATATTTCATGAGAACTTAATACGATTGACTATCATTTTTAAAAAAAATTTTAAAAAGTGTTGGAAGCGGTATTTTACTTACTACTTTTTAAGGCCCTCTTCTGGTCTAGAAAAAATATTTTTTCGCCTTTTTTAACATTTATTTTTAGTTTATCTGAATATGGGTTTAACGACCTGTTTTGATTTTAGTCAAAGTGACTGTGAAACAACAGAGATACATTGAACAACCATCAATGCCAATGCATATACCTACAGATACCCTAAAAGAGAGCGGAGTTAAAGCTAGTTGAAAGTTCGTGCAATTTGTGCACTTGGAATTCTCAACTATTTATTCGCCGACTGGGTAATATAAATAGGATTTGCAAATGGCTTGCTGGTGTGACAGCAACTGAAAGTGTACGGGGGCATGAAATAACGCCAGGTGAAATAAGGCCCGCGGGCCTTATTTCACCCAAAAAGTGAAATAACGCCACTTCAAAAAGTGAAAAAAGCCCGCGGGTGTTATTTCACTGATGGCCCGCGGGCTCAGAAAACGCCCGAATGGTGAGTAAAAATTTCGCGGGCGCTTTTCACTTTTGAGAGTGAAATTATACCCGCGGGCGTTGTTCACTTTCAAAAGTGAAATAAGGCGGGGCTTTTCTAAAAGTGAAAACACCCGCGGGCTTTATTTCACTTTTTAAGTGGCGTTATCACTTTTGAAAGTGAAATAACGCCCGCGGGCGGTATTTCTCATCATTGGTGGCATTATTTCTCCTTTGTAACTATAAGGAATATATTAATGAACTGAACGAGAGCGTAAGACGGACGGACAGGGCGATATCTCCTTTTCAAAAGTGAAATAAAGCCAAGCGGGAGTTATTTCACTTTTGTCATTAAGAAGAAAATGATAAGTAAACAGGTTTTTTTTAAGGAAAAGGAAAAAAGATGAGTAAAACAAGAGCGAAACAGTTTCATTCGTCTAGGTGACAGATGACTAAACATCCTTATATCGAATATCTTCCATTAATTTATAAAGCCCGGCACTTTCGAAAGTTGGTTTTAAATCTCTAACTAGAATTCCTTTTACAATTTTCTCCGTTCTTTGTTATTTTTTTGAGGGAAAGAAAAAAATGTATAGCCTTCAATTAAGTTTGCCACACTAAGGTCATCTGGTCACTTTGACTAGCAACACTTTCAGGATCGAATTAAAGTTAGTAAACTTAAAAAATTGTTTAGGACATACTATTAGTAGTATGGCCATTAAGGTTTACTTCTATAAATTTTAAAAGACCTATATAATCTAAATGGTTCCATGTCTATTGATCACAATAATTGATCTTATACCTAGAAACGTTGAAATGTTGCTATGCGGCTTACTGTTCAAAGTAGCGCCGCAGGCAAAATTTTTTTAAAAATCGCGCGATTTTTAAAAAAAAAATTTTGTCAATTCAACACAATACCAATTTAAGAAAAAACGGTATTGCAGACTTTCGTTCACAAGAATTCATGATTTCCTTACGCTTATAACAGATTTTCTCTCTGTGCTATGAAGATCAGTGGGAGGTCGATGCATCATAAGAAATCAGCGGATCTTTAATTAATTAGTTACTTTTTTATGACAGTCAAATTCTATGAGTTTTTAGAAAAAAAGTAATATATCATCCGTGGGCCTTATTTCACTTCAAAAAGTGCCAGCGGGCTTTATTTCACACTCATTAGTGGTGTTATTTCACTTTTGAAAGTGAAATAAGGCCCGCGGGCTTTATTTCACTTTTAGGGGTGAAATAAAGCCCGCGGGTGTTATTTCACTTTCAAAAGTGAAATAAAGCCTGCGGGTGTTATTTCACTTTCAATAGTGAAATAACGCCACACCTGAAAGTGAAATAAAGCCCGCGGGCTTTATTTCACTTTTTAGAGTGAAATAAGACCCGCGGGCCTTATTTCACCTGGCGTTATTTCATGCCCCCTGCCGAAACGGCCGTCTACACAGCCACAGCTACTGTTCATGTTCAAATGTATTCTCTGTTGAATTTTCTGGTTGATTATTGAACTATAATCAAACCTCGACCTTGAGCCTGCTAACATTTTTAGTTTAGATATTCAAAAATACTATCCCAATAGCCGAGCCGAAGTTAACTTTCCCCTATTTTTTAATACATAAATTTATCTTAAAACTGTAAAATACATTTACATTTTTTTTTGCATATTATGCTTATTTTTTTGCACATATGCAAAACAAAACCTATTTTGGATATTCTGCCGCCATCTTCAGGTTGGTTTAATACTATCAAATTTTGTACAATTAATGGAAGTCTTACTAAAGCACAAACAAAAAATAAATGTTATTAAGCGTATTCTTCGGCCATCAATTCTTCTCTTATATCATTGGGCAGGGATGCCATTGCCTCTGTCATCATTTCAATGAAGGAATTGATTTCCAATATTTTGGCGCGATGTCTTTGTATTTCGTTGCTGCTCAGCTGCTCTATCATGACATCAATAAACTCTTTGCTTCGCGTGGCCATTCGATCCTCCCGCTCATCAATTCGCAACGTATGCGAGTCTTTCATTCCTGCTATTAAGTTCAGTATGGCATCACGGTCTTCCATACACATGCGCAATTCCATAGGTACATCTTCAAAATCCTGAAGTGCCAGTTTTGTAGAAATAAATCGCGTTACAATCTCCGTCATGTTTTCGGAAAAATGCACAGATATTTCACGCAATTGTACAAAATATGCTTGAGCCTGCTCCACAAATTTAGACATAAGCTCCGATATCTTTCGATGAAAGTTTGTTGTAGATTCCTCAATAGCCTCATGTAAATGCAATTCCTGCGCCATCAGTGCTTGCCACATGTCGTTCATTGCGTCTTCAAAGTGCACATGAAGTTTATCAACCGTATCGGAGAGCTTGAGATTTTCCGGGGAGTCTTCATCGTCCCCATGCATTGTACTTTGTTCCAACTGACGAAGTGTTACTCGTGCTTCTTCAAATACTTTTTCCTTAAATTGCAAGAAATTCTCGATTTCTTTTTGGCCCATTTCTTGTAGTTCTTCCTGTCCATCGTGTAAATTATTCATAAAGTCCCTAATTTCTTCATCTCGCTCAATAAATCGTTCAATTCCCAATTTGTAAACCTCCTGTGTGAGTTCAAATATATCTTTATCGTATTCCTCGGCTAGCTCTTGAGCCTGAGGACCTATGAGCATTAAAACTCGCCCATCGTCGTCATCTCTCCATAATGATTCGTAAAGCTGATGGCCATCCAAGTGCTCAACAAAACTAGAAGCCAGTCGTTTGGCCTCGGACTGTTCTCGCTCTTCCGTTTCCCTCGCTTGAATTTCCTTTTCCTGCTTATCTTCGATTTCTCGTAATTCGCGATAAAATTGCGTATAAGCTTCTTCGCGCATTTCTTTCTTGATGTATGTGTACTCGTAATAGTTCAATTTTGGTAGCATGGCCATAACATAGAGGGGTAAGGAAAAATCAGGCTTTTTCGCTATGGGGTTACCTTCCAGATTTAGAACTCTTAAGTTATCCATAAAGCGGAAGCGTTCAATACCTTCCACAGAATCTATCAAATTATTTCCAAGGCTCAATATAACGAGTTTGTCCAGCTTATCCAGATTTTCCACTATTTCAATTTGATTACTGAACAGGGACAAGATTTCCAGATTAACCAGAGCATCGAGGTTTTCAATTTTCTCAATAAAATTAAAGCTGAGATTCAATTCCGTAAGAGCTGTAAGCATTTCAATATGTTCAATTACTTCAATCTTATTGCAGTTTAGACAGAGCTTGGTAAGATTCGGTAAGATCCACAAATGGTCCATGCGAAGAATATTTTTAAATTCCAAGCGGATTGTCTTGATTTGGTCTAAGACCACAGGCTCCAGTTGATGCAGACGCCGCTCCTCGCCTCGACGCACCTCTTCCAAGTAGGAAGCCTCGATCATTGCACGATTAATGATACCTGGCTCAATGTCCGGATAAATTATTTCGTCCAATAAGGGCTTACTTTGCTCCTCTGCCTTCTTAGCTCTAGATTCATCCCCCTCCATGGTCTTTAATACTCCTTTTCAGCTGTTAGTTTCAATAAAGATTATGCAGATATTTAATTGCAGAGTTGATCAATATACTTGTTTTAGGGTCGACGGTGGGAAAACTTGTTGATTAATGTAAAATCTACACTTCCAATTAATTCTATGTGTACTTTTCTTTATACATTTTTATATTCTGTACCAAAGGTACACAGAGTATATTAAGTTTGTGCAAAAGTATGTAACAGGCAGAAGGAAGCATCTCCGACCCTATAAAGTAAATATATTCTTGATCAGATCAGATCTCTAGGCTTGTGTGCTTCTTATTTTCGCACAAAAGAAAGGGACATACTGTTTAACGCCGATTCCGAACGGCAAAGTTTGAGAAGCTTTTCAAGGCTAGTTTCTTCAAAGCTAGCGCCAACAGCTAGTGAAAGTGACCGGATGTGTAAGTTTAAAAAAAAAAAAAACTTTTCATTAGAACTCCCGAGGCGCAAGCGAACCCACGAACTCTTGCACAGCGGTCGCACACACTATCCGCTAAGCCACACCCGGCAATATATCCCCCAAAATTCGCCTTGAAGACATGAAAGCTATTCATAAGTGATTTAAGGAAGTGATTTGGATGACAATATACAGCTTAATACTGTGTACGGCTTAATACTGTGTACGGCGGGGGACCAGAGCGCATTGTTAGGAAAAAAATTCAAGGTTAACGAGTGCGTAAGTTAAAGTCGGTCCCGCCCGACTTCTATATACCCGTTACTCAGGGGAATTAATGTTGTATAGCCTTCCCTTATGTTAGTTAACAGAGCATAAACATTAATGTGAACATTTCAACAGTATGTAACGTTTTTTATAACTCTAGTCAAAGTGAATGTTAGCAGGCTCAAGATCGAAGTTTGATTATAGATCAATAATCAACCAGGAAATGCAACAGAGAATACATATGAACATAAACAGCTGTGGCTGTGTAGACGGCCGTTTAGGCTGCCGCCATGGCAAAACCTTCATCAGTACACTTTCAGTTGCTGTCACACCAACAAGCCATTTGCAAATCCTATTTAAATAACCCAGGCGGCGAATAGAGAGTTGAGAATTCCAAGTGCGCAAAGAGCACGAAATTTCAACTAGCTTTAAGCTCCGTTGCTTAATGGGTTGAGGAGAAAGAGAGGGGGAAAAAAGAGGAAAAGGGAGGTAAGGGTAGGTAGGTGCAGATGGTGGAGCAAATAAAGAGATAAAGTAGGTTGTTGGAGTCTGATTGCCCGTGTTTTGCAGGAGAAGGATGAAGTATGGTAAAGAGTGGGGATTAAGAAAAAATCTTGGAAAATCTTTGCCATTATACAATCTACTACTAAGTTTAGAGAACGAAGCTTTGTAGAACAAGCTTAAAGGATAAGTGTGATTAAATCATTAATTGTCAGAAAATGTGAAGTGTAACTATTTCCCTTTGGGAAATGATTACAGGCATTGTTTCACAACTTGGACGTTTCAATTTGGTACCGGCTTCCAGTATTATAGTGGGTGCAAGCCCATAAATCTACTTAGCGTCAGGATTCAGCTACGAACAGAGGGAGTTGCGGAAGACGTAAGAAGGCGGCCTAGCTGGCTCCGCGCGAGTCTGTTGGAGGCGACAGTGACGTCACGAGCGCTGCCACAAACCTCTGGCCAAAACTTGGCTAGAGCTGTGTGCTTGTTCCGGCAATTCCTGCGGCCTATGTGCGCTTACTCGTCATCTTGGTGCGGTACAGAAAATTGTGCTTGCGGCCAGCTCCAAAACTCCTGCGACCAGTGTTAGAAGCAGAGCAGAATAAAAGAAGTCGACATAAAACTTATTTCAGTTTTTAAAACACTGTTGAGTTAGAAGAGTACTTGTGAGGACTCGGCGGCTAATATTACCCCAATATGGCCTGGTTATTACATCTGGAGAGTGGAAAATCTACCCAGTTCAAATATCACAAATCCATTGGATAATATGACGACACTACCGTGGCCGGTATGGCATCTGAGAAATTTCGCACCCGCACAGCTCGAGAGGAAGTCAGTGCCTCAGAAATAATGATTAAAGAAGACGATTCAGAGATTATTATAATCGACTAATTTTTTAATACTCTTATGATAAAGCATTAACCTGTATCCTTTGTCCCATTAAAAGATTTTGAAATAAAAATGAGGACCCCAATCTGGCCTGGACATTACATCTGGAGAGTGGAAAATCTACCCAGTTCAAATATCACGAATCCGTTGGATAATATAACGACACCATCATGGCCGGTATGGCATCTGGGTAATTTCGCACCCGCAAAAGGAAGCCATCGCCTCAGAAATAATGATTAAAGAAAACGATTCAGAGATTTTGGTAATCGACTAATTTTTTAATACACTTATTAGAAGGAATTGACATGTATCCTTTGTCCCATTAAATGATTTTGGTATAAAAATGAGGACCCGGCTAGTATTACCCCAAGCTGGCCTGGATGATAATTCTGGAGAGTGGAAAATCTACTCAGTCCCAATAACACGAATCCGTGGGATAATATGACGACACCACCATGGCCGGTATGGCATCTGGGTAATTTCGCACCCGCAAAAAAAGCCATCGCCTCAGAAATAATGATTAAAGAAGACGATTCAGAGTTTTTTATAATCGAATAATTTTATAATACACTTATGAGCAGGCATTAACCTGTATCCTTTGTCCCATTTAATGGCTTGGAATAAAACATTGAAATCATATCCGCATAATGTATTTGAACTGCATGAAAAAAATATTAGAAAAATAAAATATATATTTAGGGCCAAATTATTAAATTATAAATAAATTATTTGTTTTATTACAAAATAAAAAAGGGTGCTGCTGTGCTGAGAGCTTGTGAGCAACTGAATCTGGCATTTATATGAATGAGAATGATAAACGCAAAGGTCAAATTTCAGTGTGACCAAAGTTAGATTAAGAATTGATGCCAAAAACTATGGAATTGTTAATTTAACGTGGTGTTGGTGCTGCCAGATCTGGTCATTTTGCGAATTTACAAAAGATGCATAAAGCATACTACGGAGAACATAAAACTCTTTCTTTTAGGCCAGTGATTTTGTGAATATAAACACTTATGCTGGGTTTATACTGCGTCACATTCAAATTCGTATGGAGCTGTGACATTGTGACACTAAAATGTGACACTCTGTGACGCAGTATAAGCCCAGCATAATGCGATTTTTTTACCATAATAAGAATCCCTGACTTTTTTGTCTACCGTGATAAAGTGATGTTTTATTCTAAAACTTATTAATGAATAGTGCTATTATTGATATTTTTGATAACTGAAAATACTTGTATCAGAGGCCTTTAAAAATGGTTCGCAAGTCGGATGCAGTTATCCGAGATTTTTTTTAATATCGTGGCAAAGGATAATGAGTCGAACTGCAAACTTTGCAATCGATTACTTAAAGCGAGTTACTTCTCCACTTTAAGGCGACATATGCAGGAGCGTCATGGAGAAGCATATAAAAATGCATTGATCAACATGATGCAGACCAGCCTCCGGAGAAAAGAAGAAAAATTTAAGTTTTTCTGTGTTCTGCCGAAGTAAAAGAAGCGAGTGCAAATAGTCACAGAAGAGAGCTCACCCTTCAAGCTGTTGGACTCGACTCCATTTAAAAAAAAGAAAGAAAGTCGGTCGAGCCCGACTATAACAAACTTTGTACCTGTGAAGTGCTGCCCATCACCGTTGCGACCAGTGCTGCCCATAATTGTTTGTTTTCATTATAACTCGACTATCGTTCATCCGATTTTTACCATTCTTTTTGCGGATCGATAAAGAATCTTGATTTCAAAAAATGTCCAAAAGGTTCGAACCTTTTATCTATAAAACTGACGGAGATAAGACGTTTTTTCTAAATTGCAGGGCGGGAAGTTGCTTGGCAAAAATTGAAAATAAACTTGATCTGCATGCAAGCAAAAGAAGTTTTTGTCCCTTACACTTCATCCTCTATCCTTACCATCTCTGAGATCTGTTTGTTCATACGGATATAAGGACAGACAGGCGGGCGGACAGAAGTACAAGGCTAGATCGACTCGCCTTTTGATGTTGATCAAGAATATATTTACTTTATAGGGTCGGAAATGCTTTCTTCTGTCTTTTAAATACTTTTGCACAATCTTAATATACTCTGTGTACCTCTGGTACAGAATATAATTAACAAAACAAATTTTTAGATTCTGTAAAGGAACATATTTCATAAAATAATTAAAAATAAAGTTTTGTCCCTAAAAATCGATGTTGCTTCGAGGGCATATTGGGAGTGAATGTCCAATATTATTGGGACCATAGCATCGAAATAAAAACGCTTGGACTAATAAAGCTGCATAAAAAGCATACGGGATTTAATTTGAGTGTGGAAATTGACCGCTCCTCGATGTTCCAACAAGATGGAACTCAACATTTACCATGTTGAAAAGTGTGTTCGTACTCAAAGATTTTTCGGAGGAGCATTTAAATGAAGATTTGCAGCTATCAGACTTGCTGTGGGAAAAATTAATTTGCTCCTGTCTGTATTGGAACCGATTTTTATAGCTACGCAAAAGTTGCAAGCCGAGCAACTCTACCTTGGCGATTTTTATAAGCTTTGGCTTGAAACGAAGTTGTCTATTCAATCTATTGAGAACAAGATCGCCGAAGATATGGCCAAATGCTTAAAGAAACGCGAAGAAAAACTGTTGACAAATGAAATTGTTCTTGCTGCAATTTACCTAGATCCTCGAATTCGTCGGGTTTTAGTTCAAAACCCAATACAGCAGTTATATGCCAAAAATCATTTGATGGCACTAATGCGGAAAATACTAGCCTTAAATAAAAAAGTAAGCTCATATAAAAATATTAATTTATCAATATTGAAAATTTTATTTTATTTTTCAGAATAGCGCTCCAAAATTCAGCTGAAATTTTACCTCAATCGAGTAGTCAGATGGACAGTACATCCTAATCCACATGTTCTCTTTTAAAAGACTTCCTTAATTTGATTGAGTTGTTTGAAAATGAGGAATCAGATAAAGACAATGGCCCTGAACTGAAGTTGGCTATTACAGAAATTAACGGATACGCTCCGAAACCAATTGATCTTCAGGAGAACTTAATGAACTATTGGGAAGTAAAAAAAATCACTTATCCTTGTACCAATTAGCAAAAGTACTGCATAGTGTGCCTGCTACTCAAGTTTCGGTAGAAATAGCATTTTCTTCCCTAAAACTGATACTTTCCGACTTGAGATGCAATTTGTCATCAGAATCAACTAAAAAAATATTGTTCCTCAAAGTTATATTGATTAAATTGGCATGTATTATTTGGGGATTTCTTATATAAATGTGGCAATAATATTAATTTGGATATGCTGCACTAAGAAAACTGTACTACTGGCTATAGATTTCGATTTATTGGTTTTATATCCCAGTTTACAATTGATATTTAATGCACCTCACATAACTGTTACTTAGAAAGTTGTTCAAATTTTGAACTAACAAAAATCTGTTCACACGATTGCGATGATTCTTTTTTATACATGGTACATCTCCCAGTTATCCAGCAATCTTCAAAAGAAGAGTTATTGGGTTTACTCAAAATCTGTTCACACGAATGTTATGAAATATTTTTTATAAAATAGGTGATTAAAATGCGCATCTTTCAAAATATCGTGCATAGTGGTAGATTTCCCAGTTATCCGCAATCATCAAAAGAAAAGCTGGTCACGGCTTGTCACTGGTATTAGTGCGACCATGCACGATTTTTTTTGTATTAGTGAGACCACTCACGATTTTCGAGATTAGTGCGATCACGCACTATTCGGTATTGGATTAGTGTTGCAATTCTGTCACACTGTAAATGGCTATGGCAATTATAAGGAAGAACGTTTCAACGAAATCAAAGTTGACTTTAAACTACACACAAAAAGTCTAAGTCGTTGGCGTTTTCCACTTATTGTTAAGTGGTTGGCCAAATAATCCCACAATACCAATACCTGCGGGCCTTGTGGTAACCTAAAATCAAAAAAAAAAAAGTAAACACTCACCAGGTAAGAATTGCTAAGACTAAGAAACAGATTAGGACGAATTATGTCATGTCTGGTGAGCTGTCTCAAAGTGTCTTCTGAATCCCACTCTCATTTGCACAAATCATTTCCAGAATTTTACATGGAGGAAGCCTCAAACATTTCGTCAGAGCACGTGGAGCTAGAGCAGCCAGAGGATCATGGTGAGGATTACTTTACCGTTCAGGAAATGTATTACCATTGTGAGTACTGTGACAATCACTATGAGTGCATGGAGGCCTATGCCAAGGAGCATAACGGACAGCCCGGAAGCTGTAGTGCTTCGAAGGTTAAAGCTGAAGTTGCTATGGACCAAGAGAATGAGATACTCGAAGCAGACGCTCCGCTTTGGGACCTGATTGAGGAGGACCCATCTGAAACGCCTGAGGAAGAGGAACTGGAACAGGAGCGATATTTCTGCTACGATTGTCATTCGATATTCGAGAATCGTTGCACTGCCGAGGAGCATGTCTGTCCCCAAGTGGAGAGCGCTGCCGAACCCAAGAAATCCAAGCGACGCCACCCTCTCCCACCTACAGCAGAAGACTCCTCACTTAGCACCCAATGCGAGATATGCAATACCCAATTCAACTCTTCGAAATCCCTAAAGTTTCACATGCGCATGCATGGCCAACTGGTCACAAAGAGCATACAGGATGCTCTGCCCGTGGGAGCCCATCAACAGTACAACGAACTGGATCAGTTCTACTGTGAGATCTGCAACAAGAGGTGCTGTTCCTTAGCTTTGAGACCCAGAAACCTTGCTCATTCTTTTACTTTTCCTGCAGCTTTGATGAGAATCTCTTGGAGGTGCACAAACAGATGCATCAGCAGCAGTCCAGCCCAGAGCAGTACATGTGCAGCACGTGTAATCGCCAGTTTGACAATCTTACCAACTATGAATTGCATTTGAAAATGCATGAGAAACAATCAACGACTACGGCGGGCAAACGTTCCTCTCCCCTGGCTGGGAATAAGGAAAAGCCAGGATTTGCCTGTCAGTATTGCGAACGTGTCTTCCTTCGTCCCTATGAGAAGGTGAAGCACGAACGTGTTCATACGGGCGAGAAACCCTACGCCTGCGAGGTTTGCGGCAAAACGTTTCGTGTCTCCTACTCCCTCACTCTGCATCTGCGTACGCATACCAATATCAGGCCCTACGTGTGCACCATTTGCAATAAGCGGTAGGTAATCAAACCAGGGATGCAAACCGGTTTTTGAACCGTAACTCCAGCTCATAAACCGAACCGCTAACCGAACGACGTCCCTTCAAAAAATACTAAAATGAAGCGATAACTTCAAATCAAAACGATTATGTTCGGTTCGGTTCACTGACAAGTTTCAAATGGTAAAATTTTGTGGAAGTTTTAAGGGGGGTTCTCTATGTCGAGGCTGTTTTTTGACCTTTTTTTAAAGAAAAATCTCATTTGAGAACGCAAAGGGTTTTCCACTTCTGATTTTATACTCTGTACCAGAGTTTCACAGAGTATATTAAGTTTGTGCAAAAGTGTCCGTATGAGCGAACAGAGTTGGTTTAAACAAAAAACTGTGATTTGTCTCTACAAAAAACCAGAACTAAGTGGGTTCGAACAGAATTTTATGTTACATCAATTAGTAACGGGCACCTAGATTTATGGTTTTTCCAAAATCCGCCCCTTTAAAAGTCCAAAAATATACCTTTCCGATTAGATTTAAGGACATATCTGAATGTCAGACTTAAGAAACGGCTTAATATTCGGTGGACATTCCTTGAACAGAAAGAAGCTTTTGAGATAATTTTGGCATCATTAGCCGCATCTTCTTCGAAAATATGACTTCCCGGGCATGTTTAAGGGTAAGTCGCTACGATACACTCAAGGAAGGGCTTTAAGAGTTGAGATGGGATAAAATTGAGGCCTATCCAAGAACACAAATTAGTTTTTGAAACGTTTTGCGAACTGCCTTACCTTCTAAAGTTTGGAAAAATTACCTTTCTGGGCTGATTTAAGGGCAAAGCGGGAGGTCTTAAGGCTTAAGACTCGGCAAAATTAAGGATGATCGTTGAAAAAAATGCGATTTTGCCAACTTTTCGGTATTTGTTACCCTCTAAAATCTGGAAAAAGTCTTTCCAAACAGATTCAAGCAAAGCTCGGGACGTTATCCTTAATTTCAGGCTGTAAGGGTTAAGATTAGGCTAAATTAAGTGTGATCTTATGGCATTTCGAAAGTCCGAAAAACAACTTTCCGTGCATATTCATGTAAAAATTGGGACGTTTCATTTAAGGACAGGCTTTAAGTGTTTTGGCGGAATTTCGGCAGATCCACGAACATAAAACAGACTGCCTTCGAAAGGTCAGAAATAATTTCTTTCCGCGCAGATTTAAGGGAAGATCGGGATTTTCTGCGAAAACGAAAACGGCCTTTAATAAAACTATAATCCATTGAGAGAGAAACCGAAACCGTGGATCAGTTGCCTCTAACAAATCTGTAATAAACCGAACCGGCGTTCAAAAACTCTGTGAACCACTGAACCGAACCAGTTGTTATTTCTGATCGGTTTGCATCCTTGAAACAAACAATTTGGAGGAAACGAAACCTAATTTTCGTTTGGCAGTTATTTCATTAGGGACTTACATATGTCGAAGCGTTAAGTCCCAGTGAAATGACTAACAAAAGAAAGTTTTCATTGCAACAAGAAATGGATATCGAACCCCTTTTGAAACATTCCCTCCTCCCACAGCTTTAAGTCGCATCAAGTATATGCCCATCATTTGCGGATTCACAGCTCGGAACGTGAATATGCCTGTGATATGTGCTCAAAGACTTTTCGCACTTCTGTTCAGTTGTATGGCCACAAGAACACCCATACCAAACCTTACAACTGTACCGTTTGCAATCGACCGTTTGCCTCCTTATATGCAGTTAAAGCGCACATGCTTAGTCACCAGGAAACTGGAGCCAATACTTCCAATACTTCTGCGAAGCCAAGCCAAATGCAAAATAAATTCAGTTGTGTGATCTGTGGAGCCGAATATGCACGTCTCTTTGCACTGCGTCAGCATATGAACTCAGCCCATGCCATGGAGGTTCCTCCTACGGAACAGCGTGAAATGGAAAGCGCTTACAGTCTAACCGATGACACAGAGGCAGCTGTGCTTTTAGCAGCCGCAGAGGCAGATGCTGCTTATGTGGATATAGTAGGCACTGAGCCCAACTATGGAGAGACAACAGAGGTGGGTAAAAGATTACAATGTTGATTTACCCTAAATTCATTGGATTTTTATTGCAGTTTCAGTTTCACAGCGAAGAGATCATTACGGATTGGCTCAAGTGAAGTTGTACACAGAAATAAATGAATTTATATAGCTAACGAAATCTTTCAAATGTATTTTTACCGGGTAATTTATTTCCAAAATGCAATAGCAAAGGTTTTTTTCTGCGATCTTGTCCTTCGAGCATTGCTGAGAGGTACCTTCCAAGTGGCAGAAATCTGATGCTTTTTTTTGTAGATTTCAGAGCTGCATTCGAGTCCATAGATAGATCAATTTTATTGATGTCTGCAAAAATGACTAAAAACCTAGAGCTCCTCTAAAAAGACAACCAGCAAGCTTAATGACACTTGCTTGTCGCGTTGGTTTACTACGGAACCGGGAGTAAGACAGGGCTGTTTGCTTAGTCCTCCTCTCACCTTATATCACTGATTGTCTTCCAGAAGGAATCTCGATAAACGGTTACGAAGTGAAGACCTTAATGTATGCTGATGATATAGTTACGCTGCATAACTACTGCATGCTCTGTTACCTCACAAAAAAGTATGGAGAAGTCTTAAGTTCTAGAGTTCAAAAAACACTGAAGAAGGCTAGAAGGAGATGAAAAGTGTGGATCTAAAAGTAGTTAAAAGCTACAAATATCAAAGAAGCAGACTCCAAAGTAGCCATCGATTGTACCTGAATGACGTTGCTTGGAAAGAAGGATGTGCTTACTAGTACGAAATACAAGCTCTTCAGTGCAGCGGTGAGATTGGTTATGACCTATGGCGTTCATTAGTGGGGGCTAAATCACCTCGTCGAAGTAGAAGTCCTACTAAGGAATTTTGTTGAATAACCGACTCCCAAAGATTGTGTCTTCATATTTACTGCGCGAAAAACTACAACACTTCCAAGAGTGGGAAAACCTGGTGGAGAAGCTATATGAAAATAAGGAAAATTCTCAGAAAACTTTTGTATGCTACATTTTGTTTGTCATCGGATCAGGTTCAAACTCATTTTCAAAGATCTATTTGAAAATTCAACAATGGCTGCATACCAATCTTTAGGAAAATCTTCCCACCTTGGTAGATATTGGGTGTTAAAGGTTGTATAGGATAAACCTTTTTTTGATTTTCAGTCCGGATCAAATTCATTTTTAAATATTTATATGAAAATTCAACAATGACTGCATACTTCCGGAAGAAAATGTTAAGAAATTGTCAAAAATCGACAAATTTGCAAAATTGCACCGATTATTAGATTGCGATGAAACTTTGGGCAATGGTTGGACGCTTGCCTGCGAAGGTTTCTAAGATAAGACCTGCGCGGTAAATTTTCCAAAAACCGCAAAATTTGTAAGACTACATATACCGTTCATTCGATTGCGATGAAACTTTCGGGAATTGTTGGACGCTTGCCTGGGAAGTATTCTAAGTTGAATAAATGGCCCAAAAACCGCGAAATTTTGCAAAATTATACCGTTCATCCGATTGTGATGAAACTTTGGGGAATGGTTAGACGTTTGCTCGATAAGCTTTCGCAGATACCAATATACCTGAACCTCAAATTTTGTTTTGAGTTTAAAATGTTCCCAAAAACGTGCGGAAAATGGTCCAAAACCGCGAGATTTGCAGAATTATCATATAAGTATTTATGAAAACGCCTAATGATTAGAGTACAATGCAGGACTTGGTAAATGGAAGATGTTGATTAAACGCTCCTAAATTTTTCGAAATTTGCAAAATTTTTCTTTTGAGCCTTGAATGTAGTGAAGATTTGATAGATAACAATTGTAGACGGGTAAATAGGAGATGTAAACCAAACGCACAGTGGTCCAGAATCGATTTAAAAAGTAAAATAGCTTGGCAAGATGACACAGCCCCAAATTGCCAAAGCCGATCCTCTCTCAATCTTTTTGTTCAGGCATATTTATTCATTTTAAAACAATGAAACACTCGGGTGTGTCCCAGAAATCTCTAGATTTTCGAATAAGCGATTGCATTTCTAAATAAATGTGCTTGCCTTTATGTGTGAAGTGTCTACAAAATGCTAGGCTACTAGATAAGATGACAATAGTTGAGAGATTTGAAACTGACTGTCCAAGGCTAAGTAGCCTACACTATTCTTGTCACTTTACATCAGGGGCCGGCAGCTTCCTATCTGGCGTGTATAGGAAAATTCTCAAAGCAGCGCTGCTTAAACAAGCGCCGCTGCGTTGCTTGCTTTCCTACGCCGCGACGCAGTCGTTGCTACTGAAACTGAGAGCATTTTTTGAGCTGCTCTCACACACACCAATGCATTGCAATGCAAAAATGTATATGTATTTTTTGCCTGCCTCTGCTTTACATATAAAGTCCTCGTAGTTAAGTTAAAAATCTCTTCGCTTATACGAAAATCTCTAGAGGTTTCTGGGACAGTGATCCCCCCAGTGATCTTAAAAAGACCCTACCGCATCTCCGACCCTATAAAGTATATATATTCTTGAACAGCATCAACAGCCGAGTCCCTTTTGGTAGCATAGAAAATGAAAACAAGGAGGAACTGACGAATCTCGTCGCGTGTTAAAACTACAATATATTTAACTTCACCGGCAACACTACATCTTATTTGTCCAGGCCCAAATGTTTTAAAGCAGGCATGCCCAAAAGCAGCATACGGCAGAGCACACACCAATACTTATAAAGAAATCACATTGAAATTGGGTAAGGCAACAACAAAATCACATGTTCTACGCGACGCATACGCACGAAATCGTTTGCATGTGTGTCGATTTGAATACCTCGCGCTCTGCATGTACATATACGATTATTGATTTCCTATCTTCGGTGTAATTACAAAAACAAAACGTACCCAAAGAGCATACGGCTGGGCATCGCTGTTTTAAAGAGACCCCAAATGAAGCAGAAACGGTAACAGTAGAAGTCGGTCCAGATGAGAAAAGTCAAGTTTGCAACAGAATGGGTCGTCGAAAACTGACGACCATTACAGCTGACCTCTTACTAAGGACTTGAAAATTTTGCAGACGCTATGATCCAACTTGGGCTTGTGGACCAAATTTTAAGGCATAATCTATATTACTGCATCCAACAACATTATCCAGAAATGTTCATCAATTATACGACGAACATTTTGAAAGGGTAAAAAATGAAATTGGAACACTGCCTTTTATACATTGCGCTCAATAGAATCAAGCTGGGCAGAAATTTCGGCAATCCTATTTGCAAAAGGAGGCTCATCTAAGCGACTTAAATTTAAATAATATTAAATATTTTTAAAGATGATTAAATATGTCCTTCCATTGCAGAACCCTAATTGTCGTGATCTTTATTTAAATAAACGGGAAATCACATCGATTGCTTTGCTTAAAATCAAATTGCCAAAAAAATTACAATTTGTAATTTTCTGGTTGTTTGGAGCCCGATAGGCGATGAGCTGTTTTAATTTGTACGAATCAAGTAGATCATAAGCCCTGAGCTGCTTGACTCCAAACATTTTCTGAGCTGATTTCCTCGAACTATTTATTTGAAAGGGGGCTTAAAGGGCACTACGAGTGGACTCATTCAGGGCTCTAGTATGAGTCCAATATCTACATTCTTTGCAATTTTCATAAGGATCGGACAATAAATGGCAGAGCTATAAAAGTTAAAAAAAAAACTTTGCATACTTTTTTGCGCCGCATGCGCTGTTTGCTTACATAATGTTAATGATCTGTTAACTAACATAAGGGAAGGCTATACAACATCAATTCCCCTGAGTAACGGGTTTATCGAAGTCGGGTAGGACCGACTTTAACTTACGCTCTCGTTAAATTTATAGTTCCTAGACCAACAACCAGGAATTTTGTTAATTGCCGTTCAAAGATTATAGATTAAGATGGCTTTTTAATCAGTTTTTGAAAAGTCCCATTTTAGGCACTTTTAACAACGTTGACCATCGACTAGAGAAATTCTGAAAATTGACTTTTGTTCAGCGATGACCGAATATTTGTTGAACTGTGTTGAATTTGTTAAATTTTTCGGTTTGTGAAAAATTGACCAATAATACGCGGCTATAGCATTTTTATCCGTCAATATATCTAAGCCTTATTTTGGCATTCTTAATTTTGTATGTTTCAACAAACTTTTCAACAAAACCTTGGTGGGTGTTGTCGCCTTTAGCTTTAAGTGGGGAAATCATTTCGGAAGTTTGCTTTTCATATTCGTTTTGTGTTTAAGATACTAGAGGGGACGCAGCAATGAAACCAATAGTATCTCCATCTTTATGCAGGGAACGATGCGGTATCTTGCGACGGGCTTGGCAGCCATGTGGTAGTACTGGCGTGAAGATGGAAAGAGGATCAGGCTGACGGTAAAAACACCAAGCCATTAGTATACTTTTGAATGTCTTTTATTTTTGAATCAATGTAAATTTAAATGTACGAAAAAACTCCATATACATAAAGAAAACAGCTACATACTACTATATAGCAAACAAACTTTATTGGGAGCATAACTGGAAAGGGTTAACTGTTAAATATATATAAATATCTGGCTTACATTCAGACCAGTCCATGGGGTTAGCATTAAGACATAATTTATTTAAAAAGGGAGAGCGATCTTAAACTAATTGTGTAAATCTTAAAACGTAGCCTTTGGTGGCATCAGCTGCTATTCCTTGCCAGCTGCCTGCTCTGCTTCCTCCTCCAATTCGCTAGAGTCGTCTTCGTCGCAGATTTCCTTCAGCACTTCCACCAGATTCTTGGCCTCGTCTAGCTCCTTTCGCATGATGTCCATCTCCTCTTCCAGGCCTTCGATCCGTTCGTGCAAATGTTGATTCTCGATTAGCGAATCCTCTAAAGCTAAGCGACGCTGTTCGGCCAACAGTTTGTAGTAGTTCTCGCCCGGCTCAGATTCGCTGGTCAAATCTTCAGCTGTGATGGGTTTGTCCGCCTCGTTGCACTGTACCTCGGTTTGCGTGTGAGCGTCCTGGCTGCAGGACGTACTGCTCCCTGTGGTCTCTACGTACTTGCGTTTGCCGTATTTTGGCGTTCCCTGGACGCCGGCCTTCAAGCGACTCAGTTGATCCACGATGGAAACACGTCCGCCAGCCGTCAGATTTTCCTTGTCGTTGGCGTTGATGCCTTGCAGGGGTTTCAGGGTTTTGCGCTGTTGCTTCAGATGCTCCTGCTGCTCGGCCTCGCTCTCGACTTGGATGTAGACTCTGGCAGCGCCCGCAGACATTTTCAAAGCTGTTATTGGTTGCTGTTGGTTTTTGGGTTTAGTTGTGTGGCGATGCCGCTTGTTTATGCATTAATATGTAAATTGCTGCTGCTTTTCAGTATCGTCTTGTAATGGCCGCCAAAAAATGCTTAAGACGCGTGCAGTTGCTCAACACTGTTGTGGCTGAAGTCTCACAACACTTATTAGAGGTGGGCGTTACTTGCTGCGCTGTGATTGAGGAACCGTGATCACGCCACACAAGGAATTGAAACCTCACAAAATAGTAGTTTTGCTTCTTATTTTTGTTACCGATTACCAAACACTTAATAATGTTCTTAAGAGTATTGTATACCTTCAGAAAATTTTTAGATATTTTTTGCCTTAAATTATGTGTTATGGTGTTAAAAATACCTGCAACAACCGCAGCAGCAATACCAACCACAAAAAATTTCTAAATTCAATTAAACCGAGTACCTATCGAACAAAAAAATTCGCTTTATAATATAACTTATTGTTAATATTATTATTATTATTGTTATTATTTTTGAATGATTTAATTTTTGGTAAACCATAAAAAAATGGCACCTGAAGGTACTCAGTAGAAGTGCACCAGTGACGAGAACGTGGGCAAACACAGAGTTTCGTGCTTGAACATCCGTAATCCGCTAAAGGAATGGTAAAGATCGGACAAACGGTTATCTCGTTATAAGGAAATCAAACAATTATGGGCAGCACCGCACAGTGAGCGAAACGGCTTATCTTGCGCAGACAATTAATATCTCCTAAAATAATAAAGTTTTTTGGTAGCGGTTTTTTTCTTTGAACGATAATTAATTAAGGAATAATTTGAACTTTTTGCGATAAAATTTTCTATTTTATTAATAAAAATACTAATTAAATTTTTATAAATTATAAAAAAATAATTTTTTATTCCTTGAAATATTTTGAAAACAGTATAAAAACTAAATATTATTTAAAAAAAATTTATTAATAATAATAAAATTTAAAAAATTTGAAAAAACAACCGCCGAAACGCCATACCAAAAAAGTGTGCGTTTGCATACCGAAATAGTGCCTGAAAAGTATTCTGTCGTTAGCAGATGGTTTGCTGCAGCCAAATATAAACATTTCAAAAAGATACCGAATCATATAAACATAAACAAAAAGAATTAGAATGAATACAGCCCGATTAAACAACTTGCACTCTACGAAAGTCTTAAAACAGGTGTTGAAAAGATATAAATATGACTACAACATGCTACCATGATTTACCATTACAACAGATACGCACATGTCACGGAACAATTTTTCTCGTAAATACATACCTTTAACTTAATAAAAACCAAGGCTGCAAACCTCTGAGATTCTGCAGGAGGTTCGGCCCGGGGGGTCCGAACCCGTTGTAAAGTCTAAGGTTCGGTTCGCGGACCGGTTCTCGGAGCCCCTGAACCAAAGGTTCTGATTCGAACCCTTGGTTCGCATGAATATAAAAAAAGTTTGACTTTCGATTTATTAATTCGTGAAAAATTAAATTAAATATTGATTACATAAGTTAGTGTTATTTTCAAATCGATTAGATGACATTAACAACTTTTAGAAAATGCTTAGTTTTGAGTTAATTAGCATTATTTCTTCCAAATACTGTTCATTTATACTAGCTCTTAAATCAGAAAGAACAAACTTAAGTGTTGAAAATGCTCGTTCAATTGATACCTGAGTTGCTGAAATGGCTAGTATGGTTAAGGCACATTCGCACATTTTGTAAGTTGAGTTCCATCGCGTCTCACAGTCTAGCAGTGGTTTATTTAGTTTTTCTAAATGCAATAGATTTAACATCGTCTGAGTACGGAGTTTTTTACAAAGTGTGCGAACTCTACTGATGTCAAACTCAAAAAAAATCCGCATAATTTAAAGTGATATCTTAAGTCTTAAAAAGCATGATAAACGTATGTAGTATGTAACAAATCACCCTACCCTAATTGCCCCATACCTAAAAGTAACGAGTCACTTCAATATTTGCCAGCCCCCCAGCCAGTGTTGCAAACTGTTATTTTCGCACACTTAAAGTAGAGAATTTCTAGGGGCGAGCTCCACACCCACAGTAGAAAAATACAAAACATGTAATTTAGACAAGTTGTGTCCAGAAATCGTTATCATTTTCATTTTAATCACACTCATCCCACCCAATTGCACCAACGCCACAACACCACCGAATCGTCACAATGGATCACAATGAGATTTCCATGTGGATGGACGTCAAATTGGATACACACGACAAGCGGGCCACGGCTCTGCGCTACAGGACCTGGACCAGATGTCAGGTTAAAATCGAGGCCATCAAGTGTGTGCCCTGTTTCCTACGGCTGAGTTTTCAGGGCGCCTCTTGGGACGAGGAGTTGCTCAGCGTCTCCGTGAATGTGCCCGGAGTGAGCATCAGCCTGGCCACTTCGCGCACTAAGCAGCATTCGTATGGCTTGTTCTGGACCCAGAATCGACGCGATTGCTTTATCTACTTTGCACTGGAAACGGAATTGGCCTGTCGCCGACACATGAAGTGGATCAAGAAGTCCATTAAGAATCTGGAGTTGTACCGCCAGGTGTTCCTCGAGCAAAGGCGGTTGAGTCGCGGACCCCGGCCTCTGCCCAATTTACCAGAGGGCAGTCAATTGGAGTCGAGTCAGTTGTCGGCACGCGTGTCCCAGATCTATGAGGAAATCTTTGAGGGCAGTTGCGTCTCAAGGGCTTCGATTGCCTCGGGAATCTACGAGGAAATGAAGCCAGCTGTTTGGGAGACACCTTCTCCGCCACCACCCTTGCCCTCGATGCTGGCCTACCGCAAGAGAATCAACACGTTTGAGTGTACTCCTTTAGGCAAGGGTGAACTGCCGCCGCGCAGCAACACTAATCCCGAGTCCGAATTGGCCAAGAAAAAGAAGTACAAGAATATGTTGGACAACATCTTTGGCAGTGGACGACAAAAACGCACTGGTTCGGTAAGTGACCCTGTCCAAAAGGAGGAGGAGCAGCTGGTGTTGTATGAGAATGCACCCACTCCAGAGGCGCACCCCTTGAAGCTGAGTAAATCGCAGCGAAATAGCTTCTCCAGTCCAGATTTGTCCAAGCTTAACTTTTTGGACACCTTTGGTGAGGCGCTGCTGATGCAGGCCAATGAATCCAGTGAGGAGCTGAACATAAGCCTAGATGACTCTGCCATTGAAAGCGAGACTCGAGGAGCACTGGTAGCCCAGATTGTCAGCCATTTGCAGACCAAAGCCGATTCGCTGGAGAGCCTCAATCTGTCCGGGCAACTGTCGCATAATTTTAACTTTTCCGCCTGCAACACTTCCACCATCAATTTGGTAGGCGCCAATGGAGCCGTTCCTCATAGTAATCCTTTCAGTAAGAAGAATAAAATACTGGTGGATGATTTGACCGGATACTGTGTGATGGCTCCAATTGTAAAAAAGGAAGAGCCACCAAAACCACCACCCAGCACAGCGTCCACCTCTTCGGGCTACTCCACGGGCTCCTATAGTTCCTCCACCAGCAGTTGTAATACCGAAGACCAGCAGCAGCAACAACCTAAGACTATCCAGCCATCCAATGAGAGTGACATTTATGAGCCCATGCACGGCAGCAGCTCTTTGAATGGCACAGCAGCTGCGGCCAGTGGCTTTGCCGATCATCTGTATGAGAATCTTTTGGCTGTGAAGGCAGCCCAGGAATTGGAACAGCCCGGTCCACTTAGTTTTGTACTCAGCACCAGCACACCCACCGAGTCTCCACTGCTGCCGCCAGCCTTGCCTCAGAAGGGCACACCCAAAGAAACGTCCCAGACTTCTCAGCAGCAGGAGGAGGACTACTATCAAACGCCCAGGAAATCCATCATAAGTATAGATGACAAGATACCATCGTATTATCCCAACAGCTGTGACTCACTGAAAACCAAGCGACTTCGTCATTTGGTCAATCCCAAGCTAAGGGGTCAGCGCAAAGAGAATCTCTATATATCATCGCCACAACAAATCATTGAACAACGACACAAGACTAAAACTAAGACTGCCGCCCACAAGATCTCAGAAGGGGTCTATGCCGTTACTCAGGCCATGATCAAACGTCCCACGAGCACCAACAGCAACAACAACAATAATAACAACCACCACCACCACAACAACAATGAGCTAATGGAAGAGGATCATCTAGATTTAAACCTACTTAAGAATATTGATTTCAAATTTGATGACGGCGGAGAAATGCTTAAGGAGAAGGAAAGCAAATCTCCACTGTTGAGCATAGTGCAACCCCAGCTGGAAGATGAATATGAAAATTGCTTTCAGGCAGCCGAACAGGCCACACGTTTACTACAGAAATATGCCACATTGGCCAAATTTGGCAATTCACCCAGCAAAGGTGCAAAAACGCAGCACCAGCCAACGCCCATGACGCAGTCTCAGCTGATGGACGCGGCGACAGTGGCCGCCGCGCCCACAGCGGCCAGCACAGGAAGCATGAAAAAGTTTGCCTCGTTGCCGCGTTTCAAGAAAATTGACTTTTCGCCACTGAAAATGAGAATTAATAATGTGCTACAAAGGAATAGTCAACCCACATCACCACAACAACAGCAACAGTAATTACTTTAGAGTTTAAGTTCCATTTACACTAGGAGGAGGTTGGCGGAGGAGAACAAGTAAATGATCAGAATCAGGGATTTGTAAGATAGACTTGAGATGACGCTGAACTAAAACTCTGCAAGCCTAGAAACAAGTTCATTCAGAAGAGACATTTATACCATGACTAGGCATATGACTAAATTTTGGAATCAAATTTACTTGACAAAAGAATATTCAATACCCAAATCTTAGATCATTTGCAAGAAAATACGTACCGCAGGAATCAAGTCAAAGTCTGAAATCTGAGATTTATGCGGTTTTCGAGGAATAACTTGAATAATACTCTTCCTAGGTGGGTCAAATTGCACACGTTTAACTTAAGATGCACAGCTCAAAATGGAATAATTTTCAATCTTTCGCTCATTTTCCTCTTTGGCTCATTGTAGCCTAGTTGCCATGGCATATTGAAGAGATATTTAACTGATATTTGCAAGTAAAGAACGGTAAAATAGGAACTATCTCTTTTGTATTTGTAGATAATGTACCATAAAAATTTTGAGTTGTGCCTCTTTAGTTAAACGTGTGCGATTTGACACACCTAGGATGAGTATTTTTGCAATTTTCTTCATCAATATTTAAATGCATATTCATTCAATATTAAAAACATGAAAAATATGATGAGACAGTTAAAAATTTCCATTTAAAAGTTCAGACTTTGACGTGATTCCTGCGGAACGTTTAAGTTTTCATGTATCTAGCATTCTTTTGGTATCCCCCATCTTGTAGACCATGTAAATTTGATTCTAAAATTTTGTCATATTCCTACTACCCACCAAAAGTTCTCATCTTGACTTTGTCACACTTAATTGAACCTGTTGTTCACTTTACTTTGAACTAGAATCAAGTATAAGGCAGGATTTACACCATGAAGTTTGCTTCATAAAGCTTTCGCTTATAGAAAAGAGGTGTAAAGGCCATTCATACCACAATTTTTTCTACACTTTTCTTTATCGTATAAGTCCCATTGGGAAGCTTGATTCGTTCCATAATCCGTCAGAATAGACCAAACTTTATCAAAACCAACTGAATTTGGCAATTTGGACTAAAAGTTCTGACAAGGCATGTTTAACAGTCGAAAAATACCGACCCCATTAAGGTGATCCATTCGATCATAGATTGTCAAATATTGATCTCAGTAGCCATATTGACATCAACTATGTTAACTTTTAGATAGTTAACAGGAAGGGCATAGGATTTCAATATTCCACAATTTCCATCAAAAAAATAACATTGATGTAGGAGTTAACAAATATGTGCGAACCGACATATTCGGTCGATCATAAACCGTGTTCTTAATTTTCTCAAATCTAGTACAAAAAATTTTATTAAAATTTTTGTGGAAGTGGAATTGAGAACAAGGCTAGGATAGTCTAGAATATGGAATCAGGCTGCAGTAACAAATTGATTATTATAATTTTTTAGGCGTCAATGTGTGTTTATGGAAATGTTGGAGTCTGAACTTTTAACAACCAGATTCTCTAATCTCCGCCTCTTCTTTCTTCTACCAAGCAAGCAAGTGTAAACGGTCCTTAATCCTCCCCCTATTCATATTAAAATCTATCGCTTAAATTGAAATTATGTATGCTCTAAGTTCCCTTGTGATTGTTTAATATTAAGTTTTTAAAAGTTTTTAATTTAATTGTATGTAATACGCTTACCTCTAGCCATATAAATGTTTGTATATTGTATTGACAAACCATATCAAATTGTAGTACTTAATGTAAAATGTCTATGCTCAATTATGAAACACACAGAACTAAACGAAACGCTTTTATACAAATTATACAAAGAAAAACTAACTATATTGTTGACTTATTTAGACAACGTGTTTGTTAAAAAGAACGAAAAAAAAACCAAAACCAATGAGAATTTAGTTAAAGAATTTTTTAAAAAATGCTCTATACAAATGAAAATTTGAAAAATCAAAAATGCTTTATACAAATTGTACTCAAATATATGTATGTTTTCTCAATGTTCTCAATATTCGGATGTAGAATTTGAGAAAATGCTTTTTGGCTTCGCTTGACATATCAACAAAACTAAATTAGTTGAAAACTTATCAAAATTGCATATTGCAATGGCTTCTAAGTATTTTAGCGCATCGAAAGCTCAATTGTACCGTGACTAAAATGTAAGCTTAATAAAAACGAACAAATATTTGCTGCAAAACGAAATGAAAGTGTAATTACTCTGGAAGATCGGAAAGATTTAAACGACCTAGATAGGGTCAGCTCTTGGTGTGCACACAACCTACTTCCACATAATCTAAACAAATGCTTTACTGTCAGATATAGCAAATGCATTTCGGCGACTTATTCAATCGCCAATCAAATTTTATCGAGCCGGGATGAGGCCATTGATTTGGGAGTAAAATTTGACACACAATTTCTTTTGAGCACTTAAACTACATTTTGCCTAAAGCCTATTCCATGTTTGGCTTTGTTAAGCGCAATGCCTGCCAGTTTAAGGACCCATACACCAGGTTGAGGCTTTATTCGGCATTTGTGCGTTCCAAGTTAGAATATGCCTCAATTATTTGGAATCCCTCTGGCGCAATTCAAAAAAAAGGGGCTCGAAAGGGTACAAAAAAATTTCTGAAATTTGCGCTTCTCCCGCTCAACTTTTCTGACCCCTTGACACCGTATACTAGTAGCTGTTGCATCTCTCAACACTAGATGATCGGAGAACTATAGTCACTACCTTGTAGTTCAGCTGCACCACCAAGTATTTGCCTAACGAATTTTGTATGGAAATGTCAGGAAAACGTACCGATCGGTACGACCCTGCATTATCAGTCGTTAGTGTGGTGATGGGTGCACACCATAGTTCACGTACTAGACTAGCGCTGTGATGCCTTACCTGTCGTTAGCGACGCGACTGTCGCTCAGTGATGCACCAGCTGAACTACAGGGTAATGTTTCTGAACGACCTTTGTTTTAGGTGCTTTTGATAGTACTTTCTTGTTAGGCAGTCCCAGATATTTTTAACCCTTTCCCATCAAATTTGCCGAACCAATTATTTCCTTCGTTAGCCCATATCTAGAGCCATCGATAATTTTAACTCCTTGCCCGTTAGCATTCGCTTTGACTTCTGCTTCGACCACTGCTGCTAGCAGAACATTATATTTTCCGAACAAACATCCTAAAATAGCTGTGTGTCCGTAGGATCCTTCTTAAATCAGTGTCTCATTGTTTTAAAATAAATTAATATGCCTGTACAAATAACATGTTGTACCCACGATTTGTCAAAATTGACCATACTACTCCCAAAGAACTTTTCGTAAACCGTTTGATAAGTTTGCTTAATGGTTTTTCTCTGAGACTTTGGTGTGCATCTAGGTGTATTTAAGACAACTTTAAATTTTAAGACAATTAGACACTGATTTTAAGAAGACTCTACTGACACACAGCTAATTTAGAATAATTGTTAGGATAATATAAATTGTTCTTCTTTTTTAATTTATTTATGGATAATGGACCAACAACCAGTAATTTGGTTAATTGCCGTCCAAAGATTATAGTACCCTCTATGCGTCTAAATTTTCACGCGTATCATTTGGTTCAAGATGGCTTTTTAAAATTTTTTTGAAAAGTGCCATTCTAGGCCTTTTTAACAACTTTGACCATTGATTTCTCTTAAACTTGACTTGCTAAAGAAATTCTGAAAATTGACTTGTATTCAAACCTTCTGTCAAACGGTAATAATTTCATTCAAGGGCCAGCGATGACCCTATATTTGTTGAACTGTGTTATCTATTTGAACGATATAATTTATTGTCAGTTATGGCAATGTCAAGCCTAGTCCACAGTGTTCATTCACTCATCACCGAAATTTATAGGAATACTAAATAAATGATGCTTAAGGCCCTCTTCTGGTCTAGAGGGCAAAATTTTACATGTTTTTTAAAAATTTGGGGAAAGAAATCGGGAAGAGATTTTGTAATTCTGTTTTTTGTATTTGGTTGTACAATTCATTATAAAAAATAAAAAAATTAAAAATTTGTGAATGCGAGGGCTGTTCAAAAAGTTCTCAGGATCCAAAGTAGGCTCTTCCAAAAAAAGAAGTGTCGATGGTACCCACGTTTCCGGGAGTTACAATTATCAGAAAACAAAACGGAAGATAGGAATTAGGTTAGTATGAATGTCTTTATCGTCTGTAGTAGAATTGTGAAAATAAAATTGAATTTGAAAAATGGCAGCCTTTTAAAAACGCATAATCGATTTTTGACCGTTTTTTTTTAGTCCAGTGTACAAAAAAAATAGTAAAAACTTTTTTTCTCAAAGATTGAGGTAGGGACGACAGCCACGTTAATTTTGCGTCTATAAAGCCCTACATCATCAAAATCGGTTCGGTAGAACTTGGGAAAACGTGGGCACCATTTTGAAAAACGTGGTTTCGAGAAAAACTCGTTCAAAGTTTTAAGTTCAATTTCCAAAAAGTAAACATTGATTTTTGATGCAATATTTACATATGTTTTTGATGCAATATTTACATATGTTAATCAGCAATTACAGCTCCATATACTGGTCCTTCCTCCTGCTTTAAAAAGCGTTCATTACCGGCTCTATCGGCTCTCCGGGCAGTACGCCCCTCTTTTGATGATGAGGCCATTTCGACATACGAACGTCTGCACCGAAATGCATCGCGTTTTATAGCATATTTATGTGATTGTGGGCCAATTGTGACACCCATTAGGGTCATTCTCTTAAGATAAATGAAGCCTTCGTTGAAAATGCATGTAGCAAGAAAATTAGCAATTTCAACGGTGTGTGCACCGCAGTGAATGTGCTTAGGAGCAAAGGTCCACAATAAGGAATTAAAAGACTCATTGTTATTTTGAGTTTCTCCTCCGGTGCATCTATGCAGCAAGTCGTCGGCCGATAAAGCATCATAAATGGGTTTCATAGCCTCCAGTACATTATCATTGAGTCGTGACCAAGTACCAAATTTGAAAGGTACTTATGGTAGTAGAAAAGTCCTTGCAGGGCTTGGTCTGTTTGGCTATGGTTTTTTTTTTAATAGATATCATAGGAAAGTGGATTTTTTTGAAAAAATGGTTTTTTGTTCAGTTCATTATCTCTCATAAACTATTTTGAATTTTACTTTTCTGTCTTTATTTATTTTGAAGCGCTTAACCAGGCCTACAAAACACTTATTTCGACCAGCTCATTTATTTAGGCTATAATGATTGTAGCTTGTATTGCTTATCTTAAACATCTTTGTAGACTTTTTAATCAAAATCCAATAACCTTTCGTGAGAATTTCGAGGATTTGGCGCACAGTATTGAATAGATAACGGGTGTGGCTTGAGTGGACGGGTGTGGCTCAGTGGCTAGTGTGTGCGATCGCTGTGCTATAGGTCGTGGGTTCGATCCCGCCTCGGATCATCTAATAAAAAGTTTTTTCTTTGAAAAAAAAAAAATAAACATCACTGCTGTTGGGCGCCAGCTTTGAAGTAATTAGCCATGAAAAAGCTTTTCAAAGTGCCGTTCGGCGTTAAACTGTAGGTCCCTTTCTCTTGTGCGAAAAATTAGAAGCGCACTCAAGCCAAGAAATTAAGAGGAGCTCGGTTTTGGCACTTTTGGGCTGGCATTTTGGCTTTTTGGCATCTTACATTGAAGATATAAAAAGAAATTTGCTAGATTTCAGAATGTCTATAATTTTGTTGAACCGAACAGTAATTTTAGATACGGAATAGGCTTAGGTTCAGAAATTTTCTCACATTTGGTTTGGATTAATGTTCGGTTACGTTTAGAAATGACGAGGATTCAAACTGGTTCGGTCCATAGCCGGTTTGCAAGCCTGCTCGTGGATGTCGAAAAAATCAATAAAAATTATTTTTTGATTTGTCTGTGGCCGAGTTATCTTAATGCAAATCTTATCTTACTGATATGTATCATAAATGTGAAAGATTTTTTGTTAGTCTGTTTGTTACTCAGACACTCATGGTTGATAGGATTAAATAATAGGTGCAGACCAAACAGTACTAAAAATCGCGAAATTTTCAAAATTTTATAATAGTTCAAAACTACCACTTTTGACGGAAAATTTTTTTTAGTTGATACATAGAATCGTGTATTATTAAATTATTACGAAATTGATACATTTGTCATGTGAGTTTAGATTATCATGAAGGCTTGACAGATGGCAATTTTAGACGCAGTGTAGATCTAACGATCCATCAACAGTACCAGTGGCGTAGCGTGAGTCGAATTTATGGACCCCAACTAAAGTATTCAAAAATTTAAGCTCCTGCCACAGAGGGCATTGATTACAGCAATAGAGAGAAAAGTTCCTAGAATCACTGGACCAAGCGGGTCCTCATTTTTCAAGTGATGTCTGATCAGCTACAAAGTCTTCGACTCCGCGTAGCAGTTCAGCTCCTACTAGGATTGCAGCTGTGGTTTCTCTGCCAAACATAAGAAACTTTATCGGTCACACCAAAAGTACATCGATTCCTTAATCTAATGCTCTGGCCACCCCATTCGCGCCAACTTCAAATTAAAATGTGTAAGCGTACTCTTTATTGCGCCTGTCACTAAGTTAGACAACAAAAATTATAACAATTATCAATATATCAAATTAATTAAAATCAGGAATGATTTACGAGTATACATGCTAAAAAAAAACCCTCTCTTAACTAGAACAACAACGAATACAGTTGACAACCAATGCGTTTGCAAACATTCGAAACCATATACGTTGCCGCCGAGATGGTCACAAATAAGGTTAGCCAGCCAAGAAATGTGAATTCGCCCACACGTGGTCGTATATGCTTCTGCAAGCCCAACCACCCGCCATTGTCAATTAGCCAATAGGCCAAATCATCTTCAATAATTTCGGCCAGGCCATCGACTAGAAATTGCAGATAATCATAGTGGCCCTGACGCACACAGTCAATGGCAAAGCCACCGCAGACGGCAAATATGGAAATGATTTTGCCCCAGGTAATGCTCGAACGGAATAGATCCTTGGCCACCAGATTAAGCAGCATGGGAGCCATATCACTGTCCTGCAGCTCGCCGAAAGGTGCACGCGACAGCTGTCTGGAAATGTTGGTGTAGACACGCGGATGCATGCGTTCCAGTTCTTCTCCCATCTGCAAAGATACCCCACGAAATTAGAAATGAGTGCAAGGGGATTATAAAGCAACTTACGCTGTTGAGCGCCGGAAACACTTCGTATACCACATACGAAGAGGGCTCCAGGATAGTGCGTAGTCTTTGAACCACCTTACGATTGAGTACTCCCGCACGACGCAGTCTAGCTCTGATGTACTGTCCACAAAGGCATTTGCCCTGCAATTGAAAAAAAAAGAAATCAAAAAATGTCTTGCTTTGATCTTTTCAAAACAATATTTTGTGCTTCATCGATCAAGTTCAATAATTTCCGTCTCAAAATCTGGCGGGAAATGGGTTCTCTTTGAAATTCATGAAAATGAGTGACACCTGTTCAATTTCATTCACACCTTTGCATGAAGTCAACTGTTGTAGCAATTGAAATGCCGACAAGCAAAATTTAGTGCATGAGCAAAACACAAAATTGATAAATAAACAAAAGGAAAATTAAAAGCACGTGCTAAGTGCAGAAAAACGGCCAAAAACTGAGGTACGTAATATTTATGAGCTGTTAAAATCTTTTACAAAAACCACAATTATTCCCTTTAAAATGATTGGTAAACACAAATATTAAGTAAATCTTAAAAAATGACAGATCAAGGTTAGCTTTGACTCTGGCGAAGTATTTAAAACATTGCTTGGTCTTACGAATCAATCGATTGAGATAAGGGCTTTCCCTTAATAAGTCGGGCTAAAAACGACTTTCAAAATTAAGATAAAAAGTTACATAGGCATGGCATTTCCTTATCCTACTTATTGTTGGTAAATTTAAGAAGTAACATTTTTAATAATAATAAATCAAAATTTTCTAATCTAACTCTGAGAACGTTGGAATTTTCCTTTAGCTGTCAAGTTCCATATAAAAGAATTATTCAAAGAAATTTTTCCTTGCCTGATTTTGCTTTAACAAAAATTGTCAGAAACAAAGCAATACACAAAAAGTATTTTGAAAATTGTCACCAGAGCGGGCTCGCTGTTGTGGGTGGTGTGCATTCAGCGGTCGAAGCGTATTGTTTTGGTCCTCTTTCACGCGAAAATGAAATATCTAGTAAATTTCTTGAAGGACGTTCTCAGTACTCACTTTAAGAATTTAATTTGGAAATAAGGAGTTTATTTTTCCTAATTCTTAATTTCACAATTTATATATTGACTTTTTAACATCAATCAGCCGGATATGGTTCAGCGGCTTGTATGTGCGCCGCCGTGCAAGAGGTCGCGGGTTCGATCCCGTCTCGGAACATCTAATGAAAAGTTTTTTCTTTGAAAAACGTACACACCCGGTCACCTTCACTAGCTGTTGGCGCCAGCCTTGACGTAACTAGCCATGAAAAAGCTTATCAAACAGCCGTTCGAATTTGGCATTAAACTTCAGGTCCCTTCCCTTGTGCAAAAATAAGAAGCACACAAACCAAGAGATTGAGAGGAGCTCGGCTTTGGCCCTTTGGGCCAGTCACATAGTTAAAGTGATTAAGGGGGGAACACACTTTGCGATGAGCAAAAGTAGATGGTTTTTAAAAAATTCCAGAAAAAAAGTATAAGAGATTTTTTATTTTTTGTTTTTTTTTATTAAATAGTTTATGAATGAAAGGAAAATACAAAATTTTTTTTTGTCAATATGAGGGCCGTTCAGAAAGTTATCGGCCTCCGAAAAATGATGAATAAAAAAAAGGTGCCCACATGGTGACCATGGTTGCAGCACTTGGGATGGTTTGAAAAAAAAAAAGAAAAATGCGGTTATGTTTAGAACTAATGTGGCTATCGTTCGGCCCTCCGAAAAAAATTGAAAATTTTTTTGACAAAATGGCAGACATTTGAAAACAAAAAATTTTTTTGGCCTTTTTTGTAGTGTAGAGTAAAACAAGTACACTTAAAATATAGGTATCCAAAAGTTGGAGGGCCGAACGATAGCGACGACAATTCTGCGTCGTATAAGCCCTTCCGGAGCAAAATCGGTCCACTGGTTTCCTCTGAATCGTGGCCACCAGTCTGAAAACGTGGTTTCGAGATAAACGCGTTTAAAGTTTGCAGTTGCTAGGCAAACCGGGTCACTTTGGGTCATTAAAAGGGCTATATCTTCTAAACTATTTCGAATTTTTGAAAATCCTTTTAGGGGGATATTTTTGAATATCCAAGCTACAAAAATATGCAAAAAAAAGTCGAAAATTTTTTTTTCGCAAAGTGTTTTCCCCCCTTAAAACAAAGTCGTAAGTATCTTGTTTCCCAAGAGTGTTTATGTTTTCTTAATTTTGAATAGTTTAACTGAAAAATTTTCAAAACCGGGGCTTAATACGTATACTGAAAAATTTTTTATAATTTTTTTCATCAACACCTTTAAAGTAAGAAAGTTTGCAAAAATCTTGTTGGTTTTATGGACTATAGCTTCAATATTCTATCGTGTTCGATGTTGCCATCACATGGAGGATAAGCGGATGGGTTCCCACAACATGCTCAAAAAAGAAAAAACTGCCTTTTTTTCATTCTTTCCATTTTCTACCAAATTCACTGTTTTTCCCAAGTTTTTCGCCATCTCCTCAGTCAGTTCACAAGCTATCTTTACCACTGCACGAAGTCTTGAAATACTTATTGGCTATACATTTGTCGAAACCTGCCGGAGTTTTTCGACCGATCGCTCCTATGGCAGTTATATGCTATAGTCATCCGATCCGGCCGGTTCCAAAAAATGTCGGAACCAAAAGACTTCGTGCAAAGTTTGGTGAGGATAGCTTTAAAACTGATGGAGGAGATAGCATAGAAACAGACGGACAGACGAACCGTCAGGGCTAAATCAAGGGTATAAAAACTTCGGCCGAGCCGAAGTTAACTTTCCCCTATTTTTGATATGTGGTTTTCTCCAAAGGCGATTTCTAATATATCGACCGTTCCCAATGAAACAGGGTGATACAACATTGGACCACCACATATAAAAAATCTGGCTGGTAAATATTTCATGCATAAATATGCCCATTATTTTTCCTAACTTGACTGGACTATACATCTTTTTCGAAATTCAAGAAAGATAGTTTGTGTTTTTTAGAAATGTTTTTCAAAGGTCCAATAAGTTATGAAGTAATAAGGTCCACACTTTACGACCTTTAGAATTTGCTTTGAAATGTTGTAGAAAGGTTGGATCCTTAGACTTAAACGCTTTTAAAAAGCTATGGTTTTTAGTTTCAAAATTTTAGTGTCTTTCTTTGAGCACAGTCACGCATCGAAATTCTATATTTACACGAGGTTGTCTGCTGTCTCAAAACTTGAAAGTGGTCTTTGAAAAGAGGGTAGACTGAAAAAACTGGTGAAAAAGATATTATCCAACTGGTTCTTTTTAAGAATGAAGTCCCATTTTCTCCTGTCACTTATCACTTTACTAAAATTGCGCTCAATTTCATAACTCATAAGTAAATTGTTATTGTCTCGCTCTTTTTTGCAGTTTTTTTTTTGTTTTCTCGCGCAATTACCGCTTGTCACGCCATCAACTTATGAACAAATCGACAAATTGAACAATTGACAATGTCTTTGGGGGGCGCCAACTTGACTTATGACATTGCCCGATCTCTTTGAGATCTTCACCTGGCCTTGAAGCGTTTGCAATCTTTGACAAGTCTACTGAAGGGCAATTCGTAAAGGTCTTTGTCTCCCATTGGGTTAATCACCCTCCTATGCAAGTCCACATAAATCCATCAATTTGTTAATGTGATCTGTTTATGGTTGCTTTATTACCGAAAGTTGCGGTAAATTTTCAAGCAGCCAACAAAATTTCATTTCAATTCAAGTTCGATGAATTCATTACTTGCAAAACTTTTTTCGTGGTATTATGTACTTGTTGGACTTATTTTTAGCATTTCTTATTGTTTGGCTGTATTTAGAATGTTTTGCGTGCAGCTGGCTGGACTTTTTTTTGGGGAAACCAAATTGTTTACAACACCCTTGGGGGTATCACCCCTTCCTCCAATAAAGAGGAAACGCGCGGTTCATTTGAAAAGCTTATCTATGTAGTCATAAAGTCTCAGGAAAATTACAAATATCAAAGAACTATGTTGTTGAAGCAATATTAATACATTAAATTTTCGATTTCACAGGTCGGCCCCTAACAAAGCAGTTCACAAATAAATCGAAATGGACCTATTATGATTGAAGTGCATGTGGGAAACACACCCCAGGGGTTCATTTGACTGATATTGCTTCCCCTGTAAGTATGTAGGCACCAGCCAAACAGTTGTTGATGAGGCGTTTTAGTGATCGGAATATAAGCTTATCGCACTGCAAAATCTGAGAAACTTTTTGACCACTGTTGGCCCAAAAGAATCGAGTCCCGAAAAGAATCAGCTTTGTGAATTTAATCTTCTTTTCGGTATGGCATTGGGTGACTTTGATGGATGGATTTAAAATTATAATAAAAATACAGGATAAAACGGAAACCAATACTTGATTTATTAAATAAAATATTACTGATTTGTTTCTGTTTAAAAGCTTATGAAAGCCCTACTCCACCGATACCAGTCTGCAAGTACTAGTACTGGCTTCAACTATTTAAATGTGGTACATTTGATAGAAGATAAGGACTTTTCAGGACTGGTTTAACAATTTATAGATATGTAAAGATATAGGATAAAGATTCTTGTTAAATGCAGCAAGAGGTAGCCGAATCATTAGAAACACGGAATCAAACGAATTGAGTTTCGGTTTTGGTTCTCCTACAAATGCACTTGATTTGGTTCTGATTTTTTTAGGTATTCGGTTCCTTAGTGGTACTTTGGTTTTGATTTTAGTAGACTGGTACGTACCGGTAAATATTAGTATCCCTTTAAAACCTTAAATAAAACTAGAGTTGGGATTCTACAATCTATACGAGGTGTGTTCAAAGGAAAAGGTGAACTTTGAATTTTTGCGGTATGTGTACATTGGATTATCGATATTATGTTTTTGTTAAATTCGGACACATATGTTTATCATATGTTTGCATTAGCAGCCAATTTCGTAGTTTGTTTTTGGCAACTGAAAAGGTTAGTCACGTTTTTGTGTGCACTTCGATTTTTGACTAAATTTTGAGCAAAAGCAACGTCGCATTAGTATCGCTCAGAAGTTGTTGAGTGACGTCAGCGACGATCCGTGTTTACTCAAACGGGTCCTAACTAGTAACGAAACGTGGGTATATGGACATCGAAACCAAGGCCCAGTCATCCCAATGGAAGCGGCCAGATAAGCCAAGACCGAAAAAAGCACGCCAAATTCGATAAAATGTGAAGGTTTGGGTCAATGTTTTCTTTGATTATAATGGTGAGGTGCATCATGAGTTCCTGACAAGAGGTCGAACAGTTAATAAGGAATACTACAAGGAACTTATGCAACGTTTGCTTGAAGCAATACGGCTCAAACGATCGGAATTGTGGAAAAACAAATCGGCGATAATGCACCAGCTCACACATCAATACTTGTTCGGGATTATTTGGCCAAAAACAAGACCGTAATCATACCTTAACACCCGTATTCACCAGATTTGGCTCCCTGCGACTTTTTCATATTCCCAAAACTGAAGAGACCAATGCACTGTGGGCCAGAAATCTAATTTTTTGGCCAAAACTCTGTCATTTCTACACCAGACTAGCTAGGAAGCTAAAATTTTTTACGAAATGTTCTTAAAAGATTGAACTTAACGCACATAATTTTTAAAAAATTTCAAAATTTTATAACATATTGATAATCCAAATCAAAGTTGGAAGTTCCTAGTTTCGAATATTAATTTTCTGTTTTTTGGAACAGTTTTAAGAAAAATCAACTTTGAATTGCTACCATTCAAAAACCAATTTGTAAAAATGTTCCAAATTTTGGCATAAAATAGCTATAAGTCTTCTTAATTATTTCCGACAATCGTTTTATCCAGTTTCCCAAACAAAAAAGTGGGACTTTTGGCCAAAATTTCGGCCGGCTGGCCCAGTGTGCAATGAAAGGAAATTCACCTTTACCTTTGAACACGCCTCGTACATCCAAGGTGAGTCCCAAAGTATACAGAAGTTTTGAATATTAAAACACGGAATTGATAATTATGCAAAATAGTATATATGTATTTTGAATGAATGTAACAGCCAGAAGGAAGCATCTCCGACAACTTATATATATTCTTGATCAACATCAACAGTCGAGTCGATATAGCCATTTCCGTCCGTGTTTCCGACTGTCTGTATGAACGCAGAGATCTCAGAGATGGTAAGAGATAGAAGTGCAACATGTGTGGGAGACAAGCTTATTTAACTTGCCACGCCCCCTCCCGCCCCCGTAGTTTGGAAAATGCGTCAATAGTTACGTACCTTCTTGAGCCAAGAAGAGCTGGGAAGATAATTCCGTCTGTTTTACTTAACATTAAAGAATAGCAGGGAAGATATTTGCTGGATCCGGCGACCAATTTCGATATGCTTGAGAAATATCCAACGCTAAAAGAGATAGCGATCAAATATAACACGCCACTAACATCGTATCATAAAAGACTCAAGACGGCATTTGCTCTCTGGTTTTTCGTTTGAGAAATTGGTTTTGATGAAGGCCAACATAAATTTAATTGAAAACATAAATATTTTACAATAAACCCATGTAAATAAAACCATGTGTTTTTATGACTGTTTTAATGACCTTTATACTGTTAACTTGCAGTTTTTACTGGCTCGAGGTCTTGCTATGCTATTGGCATAACTTTAAACAGAGGCACACAACACAACAAAGGAGGCATCAGGTTGATCGGACGACGTTTCATAAGGGACCTACAAATTTGTCAGATACGTCGATCAGAATATTTTAGCCTAAAATATTCTTTTAAAATTTATAATTTATTTAAGTCTCTCAATGCCCGTGACGGCAAAACTGTTTGGGAATTCCAAAGGCAGCTTGCGCGCAAAAACACCAAAAAGACAGCCTAAGACATCCATTCCCCTTTGTAAGTGTGTGGCCTCCGTTTTGGACAAAAATATTTGTATATACAAACAGGAGTTTTTGTTGTTTGGACAGACATTTCAGGCTCAAGATCGCTGAGAGTGAGGATTTGGTCCCTCATGAAACGTCGTCCGATACAACCTGATGTCTCCTTATTTAAATGTTTAATGCAACTATCTCGCTATTGTTCGCGACAATAAGGTAAAGTTTATCTTTTTGGTTGTGTTAATAATTTATTGTTTACAATTATTCAAGTAATTGTAAAAGCAATTATATTTTGTAATAATCACTGAACAATCACAAATTATCGTAAATTCCAAGTTACAATTACGATTACTCAAAACATCGTAATCAGGAATTATTTGTAATTTTCTAAAAAATTGTAATGATAATGGTAATGGTAATTGTGTTTTCAGCTCTGTTCTTGACATATGGGTCATTCCATGTGAATTCAGCCACCCGATTGTTTTTATGTCAAAGACCAAAATCTATCCCCGCTTTAAAGATCTACAAATCGAGAGTATAATCCTATTTTTTGACATCACCACCACTAATAGTTCGCAAGAAAAACTACCAAGAATATAAAACTTAAAAAAATTATAGCTTTATAACGGTGCATCCGATTTAAGCGGCATAAATTGATATTATATTATTTTCTTCTATCCAAGAAAAAATAAAAGAGTCCCATGAAAACAAATCTCCCGATGGCACTGGCACTTAATTCGCGGAAAAAAATATTTTTCTAAAATTACATATTTTACAGTGCAACTTTTTAAAAAACATTGTCTGGTTACGCCTTCGCACGCCGCTATTTTTGAAGAACATACCGAAACTAAAAAAATCCCCAGAGGACTTGGCCACATCACATCGTAAAAGTATTTTGTCCCAATAAAAATATTTTATGAAGTCCATATAACATAACCATTTGGAATTTTATTTTTAAGTCTTTGGCAAAGTTATAGATATAAACAAGAGCAGACAAAGTCCTGAACAGACTGAACCAAAAAAATGCATCTAGTGCTTTAAGTCTGCAAGAATATCGAAAAATTACATGTTTTTGCCAGAAACGGCTAAATTACTGGAATGCGGCAAATCATTCTTCAGCTAAATTATCCCTAACAACAATAAAAGCAACTCTCTGGTAAATGCCAGCTTCAGACGAACACTGCTTCATACCGTTTCGGTACTACGAAAGTTATCTTTTCTAGGTATCAAAAAGTATCTACGATGTGTGTCCTTTGGGGATTTTTTTAGATTCGGCATGCGAAGGCGTAACCAGACAATGTCCTTTTAAAAGTTTCACTGTAAAATAATGTAATTATAGAAAAATATGCCGGTGCCATCGGGAGATTTGTTCTATAAAGTTTTTTAACTAAGACTACTTTTTAGATAATATCTTTCTATGACAGCTATACTATATAGATGTCCGATTTCGACCAAATTTGGTGGAATCATGGAAAAGTATAGTAAACTAAGAAATACGAAGTTTGGAGGCGTTTTAATTGAAAACAAAAAAGTTTTTCTCTTTAAAACTAGTTTTTTGACCGATCGTTCCTATGACAGCTATATGCTATAGTCATCTGTGACAGCGGATTTTGCATATTTTCAAACTGATTTTTATCCTAGTAGGCAAAAGTAAATGTGCACATCATTAAATGTTGTGCTAACTTTTTACGCTAATAAATTGCAAAAAATAATGCACTCAATTCCAAAACGCTTTAAATTATTATTTAATGAGTTAAACCGTCAGGAAATCACAAAATGCAGAGACCAAAATGACTAAAATTTGTTGGAAACACATTTGCCCTAGTCTACTAGGATTAAAATCGATTCAAAAATCAATAAAATCACTGATCCGGCCGGTTTCGACAAATGTGCAGCGTATTTGTACCAAAAGACTTCGTGCAAAGTTTGATGAGGATAGCATTTAAACTGACAGAGGAGATAGTATAAAAACTGACGGACGGACAGGGCTATATCAACTCAGCTCGTCATGCTGATCAAGAATATATATACATTATGTGGTCGGAAATGCTTCCTTCTATGCGTTACACACATTCGGACAATTTTATAATACCCTCTGCAAGGGTATAAAATATGAGTGGTTTTTCGCTTAAACCATGTTAAACAATGGGCTCATGGGAATCTTTTATTTTTTCTTTGAATAAGCTTTACACCCGGTCACTCCTCTCTGCTGTTGGCGCCAGCTTTGTAGTAATTAGCCATGCAAAAGCTTCTGAAACTGCCGTTCGGATTTGGCGTTAAACTGTAGGCAGGCCCGTCGCAAGGGGATTCCGGGCCGGGGGTTTCTCATGTTGTACATAATTTATTTAAGTTTTCGCCAAAATTGGGGGGTCCTCCAGTTTTAAACTTATTAGTATAGTGTATAAGGCCAAATCTATAATGATTGGATAAAAATGAGGTTATAAAGGTTATAAAAAATTGTTGCGGTTATTTCGGAAGAAGGGCAGGACGAAACTACGCTTGTTTTTCGTTGGCTACCAACCCTTTTGTTTAGGCCTTTCGGTTGGGGGGGGAGAAATGAAAAAGTTGCAGTACTTTTGGCTTTAATAAGTATTGGAGATTACATCGAGCCTAAGGATTTTAATTGGCCTTTAAAGAGAATTTTTTCCTAACTTTTGGTATATTCTTAAAGTTAATAGTTGGTAGTTGCAGATTTTAAAAAAAAATTGTAGCATAGAGCCTAACCAATCTTTTACATTTACCATTTATATTGCTTTTATATCAGCTAGATAGACAAAGTTTCATGCTGTTGATTCCAAAAAAATAAGTTATAGTTTGGGAGGCAAGCATAGGAACACCGACTAAGAGATAGCATAAGAAAGCAAAGCTAACTGACCATCCGATTTTCGTGTTCCGACATTTTGCAGTGTACAGCCAAAATATGACTGAAAAATTTCAGCTCTATAGCTTCAAAACTGAGAGACTAGTTTGCGTAGAAACAGACGTACAGACAGACGGACAAATCTCAATCGACTCAGCTCGCCATGCTGATCAAGAATATATATACTTTCTGTGGTCAGAGATAATTCCTTCTATGCGTTCCAAACTTCTGGGCAAAATTATAATACACTTTTCAAGTGTATAATGAGGTAGAGTTCAGATTATGTTTTTTTTTTGTCAAAAATGTGAGCTCCCCCACAATTTTACAGATATGAGGCTGTGGTGTGGGCTTTTTAAAAGAACTTGCTACAAACAAATTTCCAAGAATATTTGCCAATGACTAAGCTTGCTTCCAGTTGATAACAAAAGCAGTCGTGTGGCAATTTGGGTAGGGAATATATAACCGCAATGAAAAATATTCTTAAAACCACTCACGAGTGGTCTTCTACTGAAGATTTAAAGCCCGAAAAAAAGCTTACACAGAGAAATCAAAATTAGCTACACGCCACATGTAGAAACGACAATCCTCACAAAACTCACACGAAAATTTAGAAAACAGTTTTGAAAACTACGTGTAAACAAAAAAAGTTAACGGCGTGGCCAAATTCGAAAGCTGCATGACAAAGAAAATCAGGTTTTTTCAAACATTTTTTTTCATTAAGCTTTCTGAATTTCACACGGAAATGTAGGATTTCTACATTTACGCTTAGATAATGAAAACCTACACGCGCGTGTAGAAATTCTAAACGAAAATGTAGCTCAAAGTAGTACTAAAGTTCTTTTTCGTTTAGAAAACTGTTTTCCACACGTGCCGTGTAGAATTTTCTAAAAGATCGGCAGATGGAAGCATCTCCGACCACATAAAGTCTATAAATGTTTGATCAGCATCAACAGCCGAGTCGATATAGCCAAGTCCGTCTGTCTGCATGAACGCCTAGATCTCCGAAACTAGAAGAGCAAGAGCAACCAAATTTTAAATGTAGACTAGTATTGTCTGCACGCAGATGTAAATGGCTTGACACAGCCCCAAAAGGCCAAAGCCGAGCCTCTCTTAATCTCTTGGCTTGTGCGCATCTAAGTTTCGCACAAGAGAAAGGGACCTACAGTTTATCGCCGAATCCGAACGGCAGTTTGAGACGCTTTCCATGGCTAATTACTACAAAGCTGGCGCCAACAGCAGAGAGGGGTGACCGGGCGTAAAGTTTATTCAAAGAAAAAACTTTTTCAACATCTAAATGTTCCGAGGCGGGATCGAACTCACGACCACTTGCACAGCGGTCACGCACACTAGCCGCTGAGCCACCTGGCCACGGGGCCACGCAGATCAAGTTTGTTTAAAATTTTGGCCACGCCTTCGTATTAAAAAATATTGAATATCTCCATCAAATTTTAAGATATCGAGCTCATATTTTGTACAACTTTGTATGTGCCTAATATCTATAATCTCGTAAATTTTCATAAAGATCGGATAATAAATGACATAGTTATAAAGGATATAAAAAACGTTGAACACTTTTCTGCGCCGCATGCGCGGTTTGTTAACACAATGTTAAAATGTTCACATTAATGTTAATTCTCTGTTTATTAACATAAAAATTAAACATTAATTCCCCTGATTAACGGGTATATCGAAGTCGGGCATTCTCAACACAATTGGTCAAACTTAATTTTTTGCAATCTCAAGATAACAGTTGCTTAGTCAGAGGGCAAACCTAGAGCCCTGCCTTACTAGGGGACAATCTCTCATCTTCTTTATAGCGTCGTTAAGCCACATAATCGTAAAATGTACTTTCAATTTGGCAGACAGCGTTATCTAGAAGATGAGAAATTGGTTCAGTTATTCAAAGGTCGAACATTACAATAAGACCAATAATGTGGTTTACATCAATCTGAAGTACTTCGTATCTGAAAAAAAAATCAGAGCTCGAGTTTCGACAGATCAGAATACCTATTTGCCATTCAATTAAACATTTCCATTTCGAGCCAAGACTTTGAGTTCAAAGCTTTTTTTTTTGATTTACCAGTTGGAGCTTATCTTCTTTCGTAGCTAGAGAAAGGGGGTTGTAGACTCTTCTGTAATTATTCCATGTCTTAAAGTCATTAATAAGCTTAGGAAACCCGGGATTTATTTAAAGGGGGCCTTAAATTTCCCTAATCAAGCTTCCGCCTCAACTGAATAATCATACAGGCACGCCAACTCTTAAACTAAACAGAAAAAATGATTTGCTTGAAAACCTAAATAAATATTTTACTACAAAAAAATTCGCTAACGAGTGCATTTGGCCTTTGTTATCAGTTCTGAGATAAATAAAAAATGCTTAAAAATAAACAATAAAAATATGTACGTACTCTTATACATATATACAAATTGGAGTTGTGTAGTTCAGTTCAGAACTAGTTCAAATGGGATTAAATATATTTTAAACTTCACTTCGCACAAGAATCCCGAACGCTGTTTATCGGGTGTGTCCCAGAAATCTCTAGAGATTTGTGTATAAACAGTTTCATTTCGAAATAAAACAGCTTGCCTTTATATGTGAAGTGTCTTTAAAATGCTAGGCCACTAGATTAGATGACAAAAGTTGAGAGACTTGAAACCGACTGCTCAAGGCAAAACAGATTTGATGAAAAACTAGTTTTAGTGAGAAAATCCTTTTTTGATTTCAATTGAAACGGCTCCAAACTTCGTATTTCTTAGTTTGTTATGCTTTCTCATTATTCTACCAATTTTGGTCGAAATCGGACAGCTATATCGTATAGCTGTCATAGAAAAGAAGAGTCTGAACAGTGTCTTAGTTTGAACAACTTTTTTGTTTTCTATGGAATCGTCCTTATCATTGGCACATACTTATTTTATATACTTTTACATAGTTCTACAAAGTTTTGTCAAAATCGGATGACTATAGCATATAGCTGCAGTACGAATGCTCGGTCGAAAAAAAGTTTTAATGAGAAAAACTTTTTTGTTTTAAATGGAATCGCTTTCAAAAAATGTACATATTAGTTTGTTATGCTTTTCCATGATTCCACTTAATTTGGTCAAAATCGGACTTCTATATAGTATAGTTCCCATAGAAAAGAAAAGGTCCGAAAAGTAGTCTTATTTAGAACTGTTTTGGTCACTGTTTTGGTGACTGTTTTAGTGACTGTTTTAGTAACTGTTTTGGTCACTGCTTTGGTCACTTTTTGGTCACTGTTTTGGTCACTGTTTTCGTCGCTTTTTTGGTCTCTAATGTGGTCACTGTTTTGGTTTTCCATCGCTAAAATCTAGTAGCCGACATTATATTTGCCACTTTACATATAAAGTCCTCCTAGTTAAAATATAAATCTCTTCGTTTATACGAAAATCTCTGGAGATTTCTGGGACACACCGGTATATGAAATTGGGAGCATCCCAATCTATTCTAAAATGAGAGAGTTAAAGTCGGCCCTGCCCGACTTTGATATATCTTTTACTCAGCAGAATTAATGTTTAATAGCCTTCCCCTTTTGTTAATGCAACGCAAAGAATGCAACGTTTTTTGTGACCTTTATAACTCAGTCATTTATTATCACGTCTTTATGAAACTTTCAGGGATTACACTGCACAATATTAGCTTGATATCTTCAAATTGGGAGTTCAATTGGAAGTCTTGTGGGAGATATTCAACATTTTAATTGTGGGGGCGGGAGGGGGCATGGCAAAAATTTGAAACAAAATTGATTTGCGTACAGACAATAGGAGTCTACATACTAAATTTGGTTGCTCTAACTCTTCTAGTCTCCGAGATCAAGGTGTTCATGCAGACAGACGGACAGGGCTAGATCGACTCGGCTGTTGATGCTGATCAAGAATATACATACTTTATGGGGTCGGAGATGTTTCCTTCTCTCTACATTTGCACGACTTTAGTATACCCTTCTTACTCTACGAGTAACGGGTATAATTAGGTATGTTTAAGCCGTCAGGACGGTTTTGTTTTCTTCCTTTGCGAACTTTAAGTTGTCCGAAACCGAAGGAATGGTGCTTAAAAAACGGAAGCTGGGCGTAAACCATAGGATTTTTCGTTGGGAGATTTAAAAAAAACAACCTCTGACTTGATGAAACAGGCGGCCCATGCCCACTCAGAGATAAAATAAAGAATTTGTATAATAAGGTGGTGGTCAAAACAGGTCACTAAAATGACCAATATAAAATGTAAAAATAATCTAATGAATTCTTAAGTCAACTTTTGAAACAAACTAAAAGTACATAAAATTGGTTTTGATTGTTTGTTTTAAGCCCATAAGATTCTAAAGCTATTCCTTATCAGGCCTGTTTCCGTTTCCAAATTTGGTTGAACCGGTTAGCCATCAAAAGTGTTAGCCAATGGAAATTTGAAATTAAAAGCCAAATAACGGATGCATGAAATAACACCAGGTGAAATAACGTCCCTGGGCGCCCAAGGCGTTATTTCACTGCTAAAAGTGAAATAAAGCCCGCGGGTGTCATTTCACTTTCAAAAGTGAAATAACGCCACTAATGAGTAAGAAATAACGCCCGTTGCCTTTATTTCACTTTTAGGAGGGAAATAACGCCTACGGGTGGTATATCACTTTTTTTTCTAAATTTGACTGTCATAAAAAAGATGCATCGACCTCTCACTATCTTCATATCACAGAGAGAAAAATCCGTTCATTCACTGATCTTCACAACACAGAGAGATAAATCCGTTATAATTGTAACGAAATCATGAATTCTTGTGAACGAAAGTCTGCAAAGACCGTTTTTTCTAAAATTGGTTTTGTGTTGAACTGAAAAAATTTGGAAGAGGGTGTAATTTCCTAGCGTTATATTATGCCCCCCTAAATAACATATACTACGTTTATGCTTAAATGAAAAATCATGAGGAAATTATTTATTTTATATTTGCCTTAAGGGGTTAGGTGGGTTTCAAAGCCTCAAAACAGGTACATTTTTACGATTTTTTTTTATTTAACCAACAAAATATTTCATTCCATCAATTTACCATATAAAAGGTATATATTTTATAAGTAAATTGTGAAATTTTCATTGAAAAATATTAAAAATTAAGGCGTGGACACGTCGTCTCCTGTGACCCCTCAAAAAAAGGACACTTGGCGTAGTCAGGATAACTCATGACAGATTCATCTAAAATGCAAAAACCAAAAATTTTCTGTTAGTATATGCTTAAAGCTCGTGCTTGGACGAAGGAAAAACCCCTCTTTTTTAGTAAAATTTGCACCCTTCATGTCCTTGAAAAATCACTTAAAATAGAAAAAAAAAATCCTTCGTTCAAGCACGAGATAATGTTATTTTAAAGAAGTGTGCAAAATTTGAAAGAAATCGGTTCCTAAATTTTCGAGAAATCGCGATTAAAGATTTACATTCACGCTGACGTAGCCTGATGGGTAGAACATCCGAAGGCTATATCTCTTAGAATATTACTCAGATCGTTTTAAAACTTTGAGAGAATATTCTAAGCATATTGAGTTATAAGATAAGCAAAAAAAAAAAATACATTTTTTTGAAATTTTGAAACCCACCTAACCCCTTAAACCTGATTTATTTGGTACAGATCCTTAACTAATGTGGCCTAGGTTTAAAACTGCCATAATTGACAATGAATTATCTTTTTTAAATAAATAATTGTTAATTTAAATAAAGTTGGCATACTTTTAAGAGCAAAAAATCATGGTTTTTTGCAAGCATAAACGTAGTAATAGTCGGTTTTTGAAAGCGGGAACATTTAATCCGATTCCGCATGATTTTATTGGAGTCGAAATCGGGAACACTCCTGAAAATGTTCTTAAAACGAGGTTCCAGAGGCCAAAAATCAACGAAATTTTTAGTTGACTATAGTGCTTAGCTGACATAAGACCGAAAAATTTTTAATTTAAATGCTGTCGTCTTTACGGTTGCCAGTTTGATCCAAATCGGAAATGAAAACTGTTGTATGAAAATCATTTAAAACCTTTATATAAATTACACAGTTCAACAAATAGTGGGTCATTGCTGGCCCTAAAATAAATTTGGTACCGCTCGACAGAGTTTTTCAAGCTAAATCTTCTTCTTCTTCTTTGGCCATCACAACAGTTTTACGGTCTCGGCCGCTGCCACTGATGACACTCCCAGCTTCGCAATATCTCCCTGCACCTGGTCGCGCCATCTCCGCTAAATACAAGTACATTTTTAGAATTTCTCTAGCACGTCAAGTTTTTAAAAAATCAATGGTCAAAGTGGTTAAAAGTGCCTAAAATTACAATTTTCAAAAATTTATTAAAAAGCCATCTTAAGCGGTATGAGGCACTTGAAAATTAAGATGCATAGAGGGAACTATAATCTTTGGGCGGAAATTAACCAAATTCCTGGTTGTTGGTCCTTATAAATGTACTTGTATTCAACTTGAAAGCATCTGTCGAGCGGTACCAAGCTCATTCAAGGGGCAGCGATTACCTAATATTTGTTGAGCTGTGTTATTCAAGCTGCAAGTTTATATGTATATGCTCAGTTAACTTAACTCTATTTTGTGATATTATAGTGTTTCGTACTCAATTCAAGTAAATTTAAAAACAAAACGAACTTGAATCTGAAAAACAAATTGGTTTACATTCTATCCCGTTCGCTTTAGAACTCTGCCTGTTGCTTTTCTCTGAGTGTAGTGTTACAATGGAAGTGGTAAATGAGGCAAGAACATAAATCATTATTTTCTTAATAAAAATGCAATTGAAAACCGATGTGGTCATACCAGAGGAAATACAACCCGGTCAGGGTCTAGACTAGAAACGATTTCTCAAAAGCTAGCAAACCGATCTTAGGGATCAAAACTAGTTTAACCAGGCCAATCTATGATATTAATCATACCTTAAATCGAACATTTTTGTATACCACTCGGCAAAATATTTAAGTTCCATTTTTTCAAGTCCTTCCTATTTGATTTTTGGATTTCAGATGGATCTCTTATCACTTATCCTGACCACTGTTGGGAGATGGATAAATTTTGAATGTTTTTTAAGAAATATTTTTTGAAATGTAGCCGTTTCCTAATTGAATAATTTAATTCGATTGCTATATTTTACAAATTTAAGAAGTGTTCAGCTGTAAAACCGATGTAACTCCGTGAACTTTTGTAGGTAATGGCGACAGTCTTTCAAATCAATTGCCTTGGAGAGGGTAAATCGATCACCAAAAACTCAGAGCAACTTGTATTGGACCGCGTTAACATGCATTTGGGTACGAAAAAGTTATCTTCCCACATATAAATGTACGGGTGCATAATAATTTGCTACCCCAAGGAAAGTAATCCCCAGGTTTAGCTCCTTTTCTTTTTTCAAAACTGAAGAAATGTCAGTAAGAGAATTCAGTCTTCTGACACAAACGGCTACTTTAACAACCTTGAGAAAAGTAGGGACTCTGGGGAAATATTGGAAAAACTTTTGATTAACTAAATCAAGCTAAAAGAAGACAATGCTGAGAAATCGTATCGTTATAATTTATTCAAAAAGTCAATGACTAATCAAACTCTCCTCGGCTTTATTGATTCCAACTGCCAAATATTTTCAAACGTTAAAAGAAATGTACAAGTATTGAACTAGTTATCTTTGAATTCAAATTGAACCAGAGTGCCCAACTCTGTGACAAGCGAATGTATGAACATTATTTATGTACACATTTCTGTATTTGCCTTATCAATTAAATGGAGACAGAAATTAGGTAATTTCTTCAAATTTAATATCTTTCTTCACATTTTTGGTTCATTCTTTTTTCCGCAAGGTAAACAAACAAACAACATAGAAAAAGTTGGGGGACAGCAACTGTTTTTACCATTTGTTCATAAATTAATTTCAGAATTTATATCTCTGGCAATTTGTTTGAACAGCTTTTCCATCTAGCACCTCCCTCCACTCCAATCCCCACCTTGAGTGCTGACACTGCTTACCTGATTAATAATTTCCATTTTGTACTCCTGATAGTTTGTCATGGTGCGTGTGCTGCTGGCTAGTGATGATGTGGAGGCGGCTCGGGTCATAGAAGACAGTCCAAGTCCCCCCACAGTGAGTGAGGCTCGGCCATTGTGGGCTTGTGCTTGTGGACCCGTGCGCAGAGCCTTCCATTCACTGGCAGCCGTGGCTATGGTACCACGTCGATTGGCCGTATAAATCTCATAATCCAATGAGGAGGATTTGAATTTGGCCAACTTGGGAGGCTTTGGAGAGCTAGGTGCCATCGTGGTCATCCAGGCAGCAGCTGCAGCGGGGGCAAAGGCAATGCTTGGCTGCTTTTAGACAACTTGTCGCTGCTCCTCCCGTTCCCCTTTCACCTGCCTCATGTAAGTTGTGTAATTTGTGCTGGAATTCTAGAATCTCGTTTGCACTTAGCGCTAGCAGCAGCTCGCTTTGCACTTTTTTGGAGCTGGTTTTTAGTTTTTTGTTTTGTTTTTGTTTTTTTTTTTTCACGAATGTGAGGCACAAAAGGGAACTGCTAAACAACTTGATTTGCTTTCTTTTTTCTTCGCTTTTTGCGCGCGTGTTTTTGTTGCTTTTGTTTCGATTTACATTACTTTGAACTTTTAACCGAGGCGAGAAATCTACGAAAACGCAAAGAAACGAACAGAAAATGTTGTATGTGTCAAATGAGTAAGGAGCCGCCGCCTCCGCCGACGTCGTGTTCTGTTCTAACGCCCCAACTTAACTCTGCTCTGGTTTTGGGGCCGATCTCGGGCTCCAAAAAAGCACGCAATCAAAGCGAAAGCTTTAAAAGAGCGATAGAGACAGACGTATAGACAAGCTATGCCAGCTGACCGTCAGTTGCCATTCACAGCGAAAGTTTGCGAAGCTTTTCTAGGGCGCCAAGTTTAAAGTGAGTAAAGAAATAAAACCACTGTACGAGGTGTGTTCAAAGGAAAAGGTGAATTTTGAATTTTCCCGGGCTGTGTACATTCGATGTGTACATCTGATCCAGTTTTGTCCACTGATTCCAAAACTGGTGTCGGTTTGTCACCATCAGCTCTTGTTTTCAAGATATAGCGGAAAATTAATTTTGCTGAATTTTTGGTTTTGAAAGGAAATTTAGTCAAATATCGAAGAGCGCACAAAAACGTGACTAACCTTTTCAGTTGCCAGAAACAAACTACTAATCGAAATTGGCTGCCAATGCAAACATATGATAAACATATGTGTCCGGATATAACAAAAGCCAAATATCGATAATCGATTGTTCACAGCCCGCGAAAATCGAATACAGATGAGCAGTATGAATTCTGTTTCAATACAAAGGCTGGGACTCGTAACATGCCGGTAACAAAAAATGGAGTAATTTTCAAGTTATCGTCTATATCGCGGTTAGTTGTTATCCAAAAAAATTCACTTTTCGCGGTTATTACGCTGAAAGTCCAACTGCCTTGCTAACTCGGACTCCAAACAAAATCGCCAGACCAGTTAGACGCTTTTGTGTAGAACAAGATCTGTGAAAGTTTTTGACTTGCGATAAAACACTGAAGGAGCGTTCTCCACTAGCGACAGTGACAGGGAAAGTACAGAAATTCTCAAAGAAGGGGCTTCCACCGAGGGCTTCCATTGACTATGTTATAACATTTCTGAATGACTTCGAAAAATGTTATAGCTTTTGGACTACATTCAGCGAAATTGACGTAGTTCCGCATTTTTTCTTCCTATAATGATTTTGGGCTGACATTAGAAATTTCTGGAATTTGAGAAAGAACATTTTGCACTTATTTTGAGGGTTAATCGGGGTTGACTTAAGGCCATTACAGCCTAAAAGCATGATCAAAAATATTTTAAAATAATTCGTAATGTACTTAATATATCCCGAAACAGTCTTTAATCAAGTATTTTGGGATTGAAAAATCGTACTTGATCCAAGAATTTTGTACTTGGATCAAGTAATTTACCATACTATCGACAGCGCTTGTACTTAATTCAAGTACGAAATTATCGGCTTTATTTCTGAGTAAACTCGTATTCTCGCTGCCAAAGCAATGAACAAAGCAGTTATAAATAAGCGCTGTGCGCATAGGCCATGGACACTCCTGATATAAGTCACTTGATCAGCAATCCGGCACACATTCATTATTCTCTAAGACTTGGTACTTAGAACTGCTTCTCTGAAACCTTAACATTTGTCACCTTTAAACGAGTGTACAGTGAGAGGAAAATCAAAAAATTGTGGTTTTTGACTAAATCGCATTTCAAATTACTGTTTAATGAATGTGTAAAAATTAAATATATATTTAAAATTATTTATATAAAAATTTGATAAATTACAGCTTATAAAAGGATTTATAAATATTTTCTATCCATAGTTTATCTAACGATACACCTATATTTGTACGCTATAAACGATGGGAGCTGCGACTCTGCTCAAATTCGAAGGTTCCTTGTAGCACGATTTGAAAACGAAAGTATGAAAAAAATAAAAATAGGGGAAAGTTAACTTCGGCTCGGCCGAAGTTTTGTTTAGCAGCTTCCATTGAAAACTAAAAAGTTTTTCTAACTAAGACTCCTTTTGACCTTACTTTTCTATATAAAGACTATCGGCCTGATTTTCTCATATTTGTTCGATATAAACGAAATGGGAGCTGATTTTGACGATTTTATGAAAAATCGAATTTTCTTTAAATTCATCGGCTCTACAATGTGAATTCAAATCCCGAACAGGTTCCTATAAGCTGTATGCTATTGTCATCGATTTTGAAATATGAAAAAGAATAATAAACTGTTAACTGTGAAATTTGGAGGCGATCCCATTTCAAAAAAAAAAGTTTTTCTCACTAGAACTTTTTTTTCGACCGATCAGTCATACTGCACAGCTATATGCTATAGTCATCCGATTTTGATAAAACTTTGTAGAAATGTGTCCAAAGTATATACAATAAGTGTATGCCAATAAAAAGGACGTTTTCATTAAAAACAAAAAAGTTTTCCTCATTCGAACTAGTTTTTCGACCGATCGTTCCTATGGGAGCTATATGCTATAGTCATCCGATTTCGACTAAACTTTGTAGAATTGTGTAAAAGTATATAAAATAAGTGTATGCCAATGATAAGGACGTTTTCATTAAAAACCAAAAAGGTTCTTCTCACTAGAACTTGTTTTTCGACCGATCGTTCCTATGGGAGCTATATGCTATAGTCATCCGATTTCGACGAAACTTAGTGAAATCATGGGAAAGGATACTAAACTAAGAAATACGTACTTTGGAGGCGTTTCCATTAAAATCAAAAACGTTTTTCTCACTTAGACCAGTTTTTCGACCGATCGTTCCTATGACAGCTATATGCTGTAGTCGTCCGATCCGGCCGGTTCCGACAAATGTGCAGCGTATATGTACCAAAAGACTTCGTGCAAAGTTTTGTGAGGATAGCCTTAAAACTGACGGAGAAGATAGCATAGAAACAGACTGACGGACGGACGGACAGACGGACTGGGCTAAATCAACTCAGCTCGTCATGCTGATCAAGAATATATATACTTTATGTGGTCGGAGATGCTTCCTTCAATGCGTTACAAACATCCGCACAATTTTATAATACTCTCTGCAAGGGTATAAAAAATTTTTTGTTTTCAATTGAAACGCCTTCAAACTTCGTATTTCTTAGTTTACTATGCTTCTCCATGATTCCATCAAATTTGGTCGAAATCGGACATCTATATAGTATAGCTGTCATAGAAAAGTATAGTCTGAAAAGTTGTCTTAGAAAAAATTTTTTTTGTTTTTCGTGGAAATGTCCTCAAAATTGGCATGTATTTGTTTTATTTGCTCCCACATGATTCTACAAAGTTTGGTCAAAATCGGATGACTATAGCATGTAGCTGCCATAGGAACGATCGGTCGAAAAATTAGTTTTTGTGAGAAAAACTTTTTTGTTTTTAACGGAAACGTCCCCTACGTTGGCAAATATTTGTTTTAAGTCCTTTTACATAATTCTACAAAATCAAAATCGGATGACTATAGCATATAGCTGCACTATAAATGATCGGTCGAAAAAGAAGTTCTATTGAAAAAACTTGTTGGTTTTAATTGGGATCGCCTCCAAATTTCTTATATACCAGTTAGTTATGATTTTCCATGATTGCATTAAGTTTGGTCGAAATCGGACATCTATATAGTATAGCTCCCATAGAAAATTAAGGTCAGAAAAGTAGTGTTATTTAGAAAAACAAACTGCAAGGGTACTTCGGCCGAGCCGAAGTTAACTTTCCCCTAATTTTTTTTCTTCATATTCTTAAAATAATTAACTAAGAATTTTAAAATGTTAAGAACTCATAAATAAATATTGTTCAGTGGTATGATATATAGTTTTCCTAGAAATTTAGAATTTAGAGATTAAGTTATGAATGCATTAAAAACCTTTAAACCTTAAAACCTTAACTTTAAATTTTCATTAAAATATACGGCGGTGCTCTAGAAATCTCTAGAGATTTTCGTATAAACGGTTTCATTTCGATCTGCAACTGATTGCCTTTACATGTGAAGCGTCTCCAAAATGCCAGGCTATTAGATTAGATGACTAAAGTTGAGAGACTTGAAACTGACTGCTCAGCACCAAGTACATTTCAAATGTACAGTTTTCCTTTCCTACAATCTAGTAGGCGACATTATTCTTGACACTTTACATATAAAGTCCTGACAGTTTAGTTCAAAATCAAATCGCTTATACGAAAATCTCTAGAGGTTTCTGGAACACACCCGATATATTCATTTTCTCGAGCTATTAATTAAATTCCACTATCATAGCTGTTTGGCCTACTCTGCGTTGCACCGGCAAGTCTTAGTCGTGTTTGAATCCTAAAAGCATTTTAATTGCCAGATTCGATTTTAATCAGCGACACTTGTTCGTCAATGTTCTCCAAATGACTTTTGTGTTTTTTTTTGTCATTTTTGCTTCCATTTTTTTTATTCTCATTGGTACCTCTTACATTTATCAAACATTCTTCATAATTTCTATCAGCTGTTCGGCCAAAAAACGAGTTGGCAGGCCATCCTCATTCTCATAGCGCATTTGTGGCATCTCCGTACAGGCTCTGAGAATGTGCTTTGAGAATTTTCTTGAGCGTATTCTCTGAGCTATGGAATTAGATGGGCTGCGAAAAAATTCTCATCGTCTCCGTACTGGGCTTAACCAAATCATGCAATTTGAAATCAAAATATCATTTTCATAAGTTATTTATTAAATTAATGAAATCGGAATTCGCCAAATTTAGTCGAACTGAAATTCGGAAGAGGGCTGATAGTCATACTTTTAAAAGGCAAACCATCGATGTTTTTCAAAGCATCGGTAGCATCGATGTTGTTTTTTCAAAACATCGGAAACATCGATGGTTAGGAGCATCGATTATTTCCAGGCGCTACTTTGTATTACACCGCCCACTCGTAAATGCTTATGATTTATGTCAGAATCATTCTATTATCAAAATTTTAATCAAATTCACATTTGTATGCTGCTCATATCAGTTAATGGCTTACCACTTAATGCTCAATCTGTTCCCCTAATCTACACAACTGTATGCTCTTCCTATCATACCACTTCATTATCAGGCGCCAAACAATCTAAACTATGAACATAGAAATATACTTGTGTTGGTCCCATCGCACCCCTTGACAACACCTCAAAAGTTAGCTTCTGTCGGGGTTGGAAACAAGTCAAATGCTGTAGTAATCCTCGACATTACTTGCTTATTTCTACGTACATATGCCGAGATGATAATTTGTAATAGCTTAGAAATGGACCAAGAAACTTAAATGACACAGTGAACCGCTGGAAATCATACAATTTTAAACTCAGACTCTCTCTGAGACTGAATCTGCAATTTCTCGAGGCTTATCAGCCTTTAAAAGGGCACGTCAATTGGTGGCGCATCAATCAGATTTGCAACTGAGAGAGGCTGACACCGAAGCTGGCTTAGCAGACTTGGAAAATACCCTGCGAACTAGAATGGAAAAATTCTGGTAAGTAGTCTAATCTAGTATAAGTCGTATAATCTTTCATTCCACCACACCGCTTGTTGAACCGAGTCTCATTAGCAAACTAAGTGACTCACCAAATGTAGAGCAAGCACACTCGTTTCACAGCGCTCTCTGAGAGGTCTGGCCTATGGTCATGTAATCTCCAGCTCTTGGGTTAGTCAGTTGTGTGACACGAAACTTGCCAGACGTGCCGGCCGCCTTATACTTTGGAAGTCAACCAAATTCCTATCAAAATGTTTAAGTCTCCGATGCACGAAAAACGTCGTGTATGTGTGATAGGCGGTAATTGTCAGCTTTGATCTAACCATTCATGAAATACAAAATTTCATTTAATTTTAGCCGGTACTGCGGGTCTTTGCGCCTTAAAGAATTCTTTAGAAGTCGGACTAGATGCAGTGGCCTACGAACGCGGAAGTGAAATTGGTGGCACCTGGGTTTTTTCCGAAGAAATGCCCAAAAATGAATACGACGAGGTGCAAAGCAGCATGTACGAGGGTTTACGGTAGGCTCTTTGCTTGAGACCTCTAAATATTCGATTAAAATTGACGAGGCTTTTCAAATTTAGCACTAACCTGCCCAAAGAAGTCATGGGTTATCCCGACTTTTCGTATTCCAAGGATATAGAGGAATCCTTTATAACTTCACAACAGGTTCTGGAGTTTTTACGCTCCTATGCGGAACATTTTAAGCTAAAGCCCCACATTAAGCTGCAACATGAGGTCATTAGGGTGCGACCTCGCTTGGATGATTGGGAGGTGAGCGCTGGCGTCATAAATACTCGTACTTGTAATCAATTTTTGAGATTGTTTATGTTTTCCATCTGATCTGGTGATTAAGCTTGCGACCTTTTCAATAAATTTTATTTTACTTTGTAGGTCTATGTCTGGGATCATAATAACAATACTTGCGATCCGGTCTACTATGACTTCGTCTATGTGTGCAATGGACATTATACGGAACCAGATCTACCCCAAATTAAAGGAATGGATATATACGAAGGTCGGCAGATGCATAGTCATTTGTATCGCAAGGCAGAGAAATTTAAAGGTGAGCAAAATGAAAAATATACATATAGAGGTTATCAAGATATTTTGTAGTAGGCGATGGAATACTCCAGATTCATGCACCTGAATATTAGATTACGGCTCTGCGATAACTATACTTATTATAATAAGTTTCGCTTATTTAACTAGGTTCAAAGTATAGCACTCTGAGAATATTATACACTGAACCTTAAAGGTAAGAAATCAGATATGGACCGAAATTCATATTGAAAACATAACATACAATAATAGGAATTGATTTATTTATTCTTTTTTACCTTGTGAATTCTATGTGAAATATCTTTTAATTTTTGAAAACAGTCTATTTTTCCCAAGCTCAGATTAATCTTTTTTGTTTTGTGGTTTTTGTTTAGTTACAATTGCTTAGATTCTGCTATTAAACATAGTGCTCGACTGGTGATAAGAAAATAAACCTATTTGTCAAGGTTTAAATTGAGAAATTATCTTCTTTCGAAACAGGTAGACAAATTAATAGACTATTATTTTGTCTTTTGAGTTTAAGGAGGACGAGGAGTTTATTATACAATTAAATTCCTTAACAAGGAAAGAAGGTTGTCTGCCAAGCTACTTCAACAGACTTCTTGAATGCAGTTAATGCACACGGCAGGAACACTAAAATCAAAATATTTCCTGAATATAAATAGATATTTCTAGAAACTTTAAATTTATAATTGGCCTCTTTAACAGAATTTTAGTTGGGATGTTTCATTAAAAGTTAAAAATTCATATTGAAAATGTTTTTATCGAATGGGCATGTCCCATTAACGTACCTCGAGCTGCTATTATCCCTTTGAAAATCTAGTGTCATGCGATTTCACTGGGGAAAAGGGGTTAGAAATTTCCAGAGGCTAACAATATTTTGCTATACTTTTTTTTGCCTATTAGCCCGAATGAATCAGGATTTATTTTTTTCGAATTTCTTTATGAAAGTCCAACCGAAGACAAAATCTCTAGAGATTTCTAAAACACCCCATTTTCTGAAACTTTCAAGATTTATAGATTTTGGGTCATTGAATCCAATTCAACAATTGATGCAAAGTCCAAAATCGCATCTTACGCAAAAAAGTTTTGCCAACACTTTTCTTTTCTCGCAGGCAGCAACAAAATGATCTGTTCGATCATAGCGAATGCTTTTTGGGATATCAGTTTCAAGCCTTGGTCACTTTGGCCCTGCTTGAATCGGCAATTGACCATAGTAATTGAATTAAAAAAATTATTTCTAATTTCGATTTAATCGGGTGTGTCCCAAAATCTCTAGAAATTTGTGTATAAACAGTTCCATTTCGAAATAAAACTGCTTGCCTTAATATGTGAAGTGTATTTAAAATGCTAGGCATGCAGATTATATGACAGAAGTTGAGAGATTTGAAACCGACTGCTCAAGCCAAAGCAGATTTGATGCGTTTCTTTCCCTAAAATCTAGTAGCCGACATTATTCTTGCCACTTTACATATAAAGTCCTCCTAGTTAAATTAAAAATCTCTTCGTTTATACGAAAATCTCCAGAGATTTCTGGGTCACACCCGAATTTGAGTGCTTTGAACTTCTTTGTAATTTGGATGCCATATTGACTGATACGTTGAGAAGCCAAGTATAAATTAAACTACACCAATTATACGAGGTGTGTTCAAAAAAAGTATCGCGAATTTTTAATTTTCGCGGGTTACGTATATTCGAATTTCGACTTTTTGTGGCGTTATGTTGGTACTCATGTCTCTCATTTGCCGACAAGCTCGGCCATTTTGAATGTTCACTTAATTGTTGACAGCTGCTTTGCTTGCACGTGTTTTGGATCGTCTTCGATTTTTACCTATTCAAAAAAATGGATCAAAAGAACCTTTATCAAATTTTGTGTGAAAAACGAAATTAAGTGCGCCGGATGCATTCCGAATATTGACTGTGGCATACGGAGAAGCTACCTTGGACCGAAGCAACGTTTATCGGTGGTACAAAATGTTCTCAGAAGGCCGAGCAGATGTGAACGACGAAGAGCGTGCCGGACGCCCGAGCACTTCAACAACAGACGAAAAAATTAATGAAGTGGAGAAAATGGTATTGGCCAATCGTCGAGTCACTGTTAGATAAGTTGCTGAGGACCTAAACATATCGATTGGCTCGTGCCATTCGATTTTTATCAATGATTTGGGCATGAGACGGGTCGCCGCGAAATTCGTACCAAAATTGAGATGTTGTAATGAGATGTTAAACTCTGTCCGCGACGACCCAAATTTGCTCCAGAGGGTCATAACTGGTGACGAATCGTGGGTTTATGGTTATGACGTGGAAACCAAAGCTCAATCATCTCAATGGAAGCTGCCGCACGAACCAAGACCGAAAAAAGCGCGCCAAGTTCGGTCGAATGTGAAAGTTTTGCTGACAGTTTTCTTCGATTGCAGGGGCGTGGTGCGTCATGAGTTCTTGCCACAGGGAAGAACGGTCAATAAGGAATAACCTGCGTATGCCCGCGATCCCGATTTGTGGAAGAACAAAAATTTGCTTTTGCCCCACGATAACGCCCCTGCTCACACATCGTTGCTTGTGCGCGACTTTTTGGCCAAAAACAACACACTAATGATGCCGCAGCCACCGTATTCCCCAGATCTGGCCCCTGTGACTTTTTCTTGTTCCCTAAACTGAAGAGGCCCATGAAAGGACGACGTTACGCTACGCTTGACGAGATAAAGACGGCATCTATTTTTTGAAGTGCTTCGAAGATTGGAAAAACCGTTGGCACAAGTGTAGAATATCTCATGGGGATTACTTTTGAAGGGGACAAAATAGATATTCATGAACAAATAAATAATTTTTGAAAAAACACAAAATTCGCGATACTTTTTGAACACACTCGTATAGTATTTATGAGCGGCATTTCGATCAAAATTTTTAATTTTCTCATGAGATGATTTGAATGCAATCATGCAGACCTTTATTATCTAACATCAAAATTCTAAATTTTCGATATTAATTTTCCATTCTAAATTCCTATTTTGTAAGTTACAAAGTCCAATGGGGGTCACGTTTGAAAATTGTTCGAGCCAATAACTATATCCTATAGCTTTCACAAAACGATCTGTCAATCAATTGACATAACTCCGATTTCTCATCTTCTAGATACTTAGCTACTATGTATTAGATAAAATACCAAATTACTCCATTTTATGTGACAGATAGCTCTATAGATAGAAGATGTTAAATTGGGAAAAGAACTTTTTACTAGTTTTGCGCAACTTGTCCATATTTGTTTATTTTATATAATGTTAAAAGTTCAACACTATTCTAAACCATTTCCAAAGCTTATATTCCAAGTATTAGTAGTCCCTAAAAACTGTGAAAACTAGGTTTAAATGATTTGGAATATAGAACTCATGAAACTAGAGTCGTAAAGTGCTCATGACTAAGCAACAATTAAAGTTGCTGTCAGACTGTGGACGAAATAAGATTGAGATCGTTCATATTTAATTTAGCTACTTCAACAGACTGTTCCTTATTTTCTTGTTGATTTTCTCCTCATAAACAATTTCGCGGCCTTATCTCAACACAAAGTATTACAATTGGGTCGGGACGGCGGACTGTCTCTGACATAACAACAAGTGAATGCACGTGATTTTTTAGTGGTTCCGGCTGATAGTCAAGCATTGATAATAATATTCCCCTTTTACACTTCTACTTACTTACGCAGATCAAACTGTCTTGGTCATTGGAGCTGGTCCTAGTGGCATGGACATTACCAATCACATACGTGTGGCAGCGAAACATGTATTTTTGAGCCACCATTTGTCTACAACACCCAACACCACCTTTATGGGCAATGTAACCCAGAAACCAGATGTGGAACGCTTCACCCAAAATGGAGCTATCTTTAAGGATGGCAGCAGCGAATCGTTTGACCATGTCATGTACTGTACGGGCTATCAGTATACTTTTCCCTGCCTTAGCACCGATGTGGGTATACAGGTGATTGATAATTTCGTCCAGCCCCTGTGGAAACACTGCATTAATATCAACAATCCGACGATGTCGTTTATTGGTCTACCCTTCAATGTGATACCTACTCACATTTTTGATATGCAAGTGAGATTCACTTTGAAATTCTACACAAGTCAGCGGAAACTGCCCAGCCGTGAGGAGATGATGGCCGACCTGGAGAAGGAGACGGGAGAGCGCTGGGACTGTGGCATCTATAATCGCAAAAAGGCTCATCAAATGGGCGAACGACAGGTGGGCTCACCAAAATCCAGAAAATTATCAAATGTTTTTATTTGTTCTTCACCCTTTTCAGTTCGATTACTACAATGAGTTGGCTCGAATGGCTGGCATAGATAACATCAAGCCAGTGATACTCAAACTGATGAAGGACTGCGGCAAGAAGTATATATTTGATCTGGACACATACCGTAATAATCGTTACACAATTATAGATGATGAGAATTTTCTCAAGAATGGCTTGTAAGATTCTTCTTACTAAATTTAAGATGTACATTAAATTCTAATTTTTACCACAATACTTAACATACAACAAGAATATTCATAATATAACCCACTGGAGATAAATTTGGTTTAAATTTTATTTTATTCTCTACAAAAAAAATATTTATAATATTAAAATTTTTTGAAAAAGTATGTAACAGCCAGAAGAAAGCATCTCCGACCCCATAAAGTATATATATTCTTGATAAGCATCAACAGCCGAGTCGATATAGCCATGTCCGTCTGTCTGTCCGTATGAACGCACAGATCTCAGAAATGGTAAGAGATTCTTATACTTGCAGGCAGATCAAGTTTATTTCCAATTTTTGCCACGACCCCTCCCGCCCCCGCAAATTGGAAAAAACGTCATATCTCCCACAGTTTTATAGATAGAAGGTTCGTTCTGGACATATTTAGTTAATGGGATTCTTTATCGATCCGCCAAAGGAATGATAAAGATCGGATAAACGGTTGTCGAGTTATAAGGAAAACAAACAATTATGGGCAGCACAGGGCGCACCGGTGATGGGCAGCACTTCACAGGTACAGAGTATGATATAGTCGGGCATGACCGACTTTCTTTCTTGTTTTACACTTGCCACTTTTGCACGATGCCACTTTCGCTCTCAACTAGCGATGCCGGTCTTTTGTGCCAAATTCCACTCCAAATAAGTATAATTTCGGATACTATACAAATAAATTGACAGGGGAGATATCATAGAAACAGACGGACATGGCTGAATCAATTAAGCTCGTCATGCTGATCAAGAATGTATATAGGGGAAGATGGGGTTTTGTGATCATAGTTTAGTTTTTCGGACATAGCTTCGCCAAATATCAATATTTTTTCGTACTGTCAATTTTGAATTTTAGTCAAAAGATGCATGTAATTTTGCTCTTTATTAGTTTTTGGGGATTTTACATTCTATGTTGAGAAAAATTATGAAATTCAGCTATCAAGGATTTTGAAATAAGGCAATGTTGGGTGAGTTTTCTTGGTTTCTCACGCGAGATTAAAACTGTATACACAAACGGCGGAGCAAAACGGACCAAAGACCTTTTTAATACCATTTGAACGGTAAAACTGAAGTTGCTCATTTTTAAAATAAATGCTAATAACTTCTACAATTTCCAAAAAGATTTCGATAAATGAACGCTTTTTTAATTTGTTTTATATTAGTTTACATCATCCAAAAGAGAAAGAAATTTATACGATTTTTTTTGTTGGCTAAAATAACGGTGTAATTAATTGGTTTTTAAAATTTTCCATAAAATTGAAACGAAATGTTCGATATCTTTATAAATGGCATCCACATTACAAGTTTGACAATAAAGCAACGTATAAATGATTGAAAGATAACTTTATTAGCTTAAATTTGGTACTTACAACTGATTCGAAAGTTGTTTCATAATTGAGATATTTGTAATTAAGTGAAAAGATCTTTTTCAAAAATGCGAAAAACGATAATTTGGGATTATCTCGAAATCTGTTCTACTTAAATTTTTTTCAGATTCGGATCTGCGCGTGATTTTACATAAGGATTGACATGAAATTGGAGAGTATGGAAAGCCGTAAACTAGTGTTATTATATATTAAATCAAAAAAAAAAAAAAAAAAATAGGGAAAGTTAACATCGGCTCGGCCGAAGTTTTGTATACCCTTGCAGTTTATTTTTCTAAATAAGACTACTTTTTGTTCCTTAATGTTCTCTGGGAGCTATACAATATAGATGTCCGAAATCGACCAAACTTAGTGAATTCATGGAAAAGCATAACAAACTGTAAGTTACGAAATTTGGAGACGATCCCAATTAAAACAAAAAAGTTTTTCTCACTAGAACTTCTTTTTCGAGCGATCATTCATACCAGCTAGATCTGACAAAACTATAAATGTTAAAAAAAAAAAAAGTTTCTTGCAGCTTCTTGAAAACAAAAGTTTTTCTAAGAATACTTTTTGGACATTTTCTATGGGATCTACACTAGATGTCTGAGTTTCGATTAAACTTGGTGGAAATCATGGAAAAGCTAAACACTGTTAATTACGAAATTTGAGGGGGTTCCATTTAAAACAAAAGTTTTTCTCACTAGAACTCCTTTTTCGACCGATCATTCATACTGCAGCTATATGCTATAGTCATCCGATTTTGATAAAACTTTGTAGAAATGTGTCCAAAGTATAAACAATAAGTGTACGCAATAAAAAGGACGTTTTATTTTCAATTAATAAAAACTATATAAAATAAATATATGCCAAGCAATAAAGTTTTTCTCACAATAACTAGACCGATCGTTCCTATGGGAGCTATACGCTATAGTCATCCGATTTTGACCAAACTTTGTAGAATTGTGTGAAAAATATAAAAAAGTGTAAATTTTCATTAAAAACCAAAAGCTTTTCTCACTAGACTTTTGCTATAGATAAAACGAATACATGACCAGTTTTTCGGACTTTTCCATGGAAAACAAAACAGCTTTGTGTAAAAAATAAGACTACGTTATCCAATGACGTTTCCATTTAAATTTTCTAGGACTAGTTTTTCTACGTTCCTATGGCAGCTATATGCTATAGTCATCCGATTTCGAGCAAACTTTGGTGGAATTATATAAAATACGTGTATGCCAATGTTTAGAGACATTTTCATTGAAAATCAAAAAAAGTTTTCTCACTAGAACTAGTTTTTCGACCGATCGTTCCTATGGCAGCTTACTATAGTCATCCGATTTCGGCCAAACTTAGTGAAATTTGAATTTGCCGATAGTTTCCATTCAAATTTTTCTCTTAAGACTAGTTTTTCATTTGTACCAGCTTTATACTATAGTATCCGATCGACTTCGTGCAAAGTTTGGTGAGGATAGCTTTCAAACTGACGGAGGAGATAGCATAAAAACAGACAGACGGACGGACGAGCAGACGGACAGGACTAAATCAACTCAGCTCGTCGTGCTGATCAAGAATTTATATATGTGGTCGGAGATGCTTCCTTCAATGCGTTTCAAACATCCGCACAATTTTATAATACCCTCTGCAAGGGTATAAAAAATGATATATGGGGTGTTAAGATTAAATTTGAAAAAAAATCGAGTTCTGGTTCATTAACTTAAAGCAAGTATTGACTGATCGGTTGGTCGTCAAAAGTTAGCTAATAAGAAGAGATAAACTTGACATAAACAAAAAGCTGTTATCAATTTTTTTTGTGGCCAATATTGGGGTGGGTCACAACACTCAGCGGCTCAGAACGCCCCATTTACCCCTAATTTATAAAATGCTTCCTTCTTTGCTTTAAAAATATCTAGACAATTTTAGTTTACTTTCTGCCAGGCTATAAAATGTTAAAAATAGTAGAAAATTTGTATAGCTTAGGTCCATAACTTCTAAAAGAGCGATGACATCAAAATAGCAGGGACTATTACCGGAACCGTTAACTAAAATAAACCGTTTCAAATCACCTACCGGAAACGGAACAGATAAAAATTATTATTATTGGAACCGATGGAACCGGAAGGAAGCCGAAAAGTTGGTACCGGTACGGTTTCTGTGTTTCTATTTGCGCTTTCAGAGCGCATTGTAATTTAAGTCAGATGTTTACACCCCAAATTCCAACAAAAGAGTCTCGGTGTCCTAGAAATCTCTTTCGGTTGGTTTTCGAAAAGCTCTCGTATTTTGTTGGGAGATTTTGGCAAACCATCTATACACAAACCAGCCAATACATTTCCCAACCAATAGCGAATTCACCAACCCACGCAATTTATCAGCACTGTTTTTGGTAGGACCATAATCCTATGCACACTCCTTTCGAACTCGACTTTCGGACTAGACTTTCCAAGAACGAAATCTCTAAGTTCTGGGACACCTACGGATTTCCTACTGTCGTTTTGCAAAACCAACCGAAGCCTAAATTTCTAACATTTCAGGACACCCCCGTATATGTTAGTTTTAAGTAAATATTAGTTTAGCGAATCCAATAGCAATAAAAAGTATAAGATTGTCTTCTGCCCAATCTGCAAAATCAATATAGTTGGTTAGGCATTTAAATTAAATTCTTATGAAAATTTTAAACAACATCCATTGCATACCCATGGGCGATACAAAATAAGGTCAGTAGATGCACATGTATTCAAAATGTAATCTTCGCTTAAGAAAATCGTGGAGTTGTTTGGAATAGTTTATTTTGAAATTAAGAAAAAATACTTTACAAATAATATCAAAGTGAGCCAAATCAAATGAAAAAAACGATCACAAAACGTTAAAATATGCATTTTGAGCAAATTTAAGCACAAATTACGAAAAAATCTAGACGTTATGGACAATTTCCGAAATCAGATTCGTGTTCAGCACACAAAAATTATCTTGAATCACCACCAACCCCTAATATACTGAACCTTGTTGCCTAGTATTGGAAATGTTTGAACTTGGGAATAAATAAAATTTCTTGGAAAAATTCGCATTTTCAAATTAGTATAACAAAAAATTGGTGTCTTTAGAATAAAACTCGCACTTTTTGTTTGGTTTTTTGTAATCGTTATTCAAATCAAGTAGGTTTCTTAGTGTGGCCACAGCCAGACAATTAATTCAGAGTCCAAAAATACATAAGAAAAGTTTGCTATCTTCTCGGGTGCAAAATTGGCCTCTTTTTGTAAGCCTGTGTTATTATTGATAATAATCAACTGTTTTGAAGTTAAGATTCGCATTGGTTTTAGCTAAGTATTCAATAACAATGGGGATTGCGTAAAAAATTACTCAGCTACTTCGAGGGGGTAATTTGGTTTTCTTTTTATTGTTCTTCAATTATTTCAATCAACATTCCGATTTTGCTTGCCTGGCTATATATTAAACACCTACGAAAAATTTCTTTCAATTACTGGCCAGTCAAGCCCAGCTTCTTCTTCAGGGATTCGGGCATTTCTGGTGGTGGTGGACGTGGCATACGCAGGAAGACCTTGACCGCATCATAGATGAACCACTGGGCAGCGGTGAGCGTACCAATCATCACAATCCTAGGCACCAGACCACCCCAGAGACCTAATATATAGAAATGCAAGAAGATATTATAAGGAGAAACTCCCACTACCAAGCCTTTCGCTACTTACCAACCCAACCCAGCTGTTTGGCCACATCCAGAGCTGAAGCACCCTTGGCCTGGTTCAATTTGGACACCACTGTATCCGCAGGATGTGAGACAATGGCACAGAAGACACCGGCTATGTAACCAGCAGCAAAGGTCACCACCAGCTGTTCGCCCTTAGTGCAATCGGCACGTGGCTTAGGCACCACATACTTGTACAACAACTCCAGCGTACGCTCGAAGCAGGCAAACTTCATCATGGTATAGGGAATCTGTCGCATCCACAATGGCACCAGACCCTTGTAGAAAGCCGAGATGCCCTCCTGGGCGGTCATTTTGGGCAAGGCCTCGCGCAGGGTTTTCGCAAATCCTGGTGTCGTCTGTATCTTTACCTTGGCCGCCTCCATGGGTGCCAAAGCAATATCCGCAAAGAACTCTGCCGACGCAGAGGCAGCCAAGTACAGACCAGTTCGGTACAAGAAGGCGTTCTCCTCGCCAATCATGTTAGTGTACGTAACCTTGAACACTTCATAGAGACCAAACTTGCACAATCCTTGCATGGAGTAGCCAATGAAAGTGGGAGCCCAGCCCTTGGCCAAGCCCCTGACACCCTCCTCGGCCATACTGACACGGAAACCGTTAAAGACACTCTTGTATTTGGCCGGATCCACCTGCAGACGGCACTTGACCAAATCTAATGGGACTACCATGGTGTGTGTGGAGCCGCAGGAAATGATGCCGCCCAGACCGCACAACAGGAAGTAGTGATTGGAGCCAAATTCACAGGAATCTGAAAGAGGGACAACAGAAATGAATAAGCTGTGACCAATTTTTGGGGCATATCGCGCTCACTTACCACCCTGTACAGCTGCAGCGGCAGCAAAATTGTGATGAGAGCTCAGCTGGCGTGGCTGAACCTCATTTAGGACAGGCGAGGAGGGGATGACGGCGGAAGGCAAGCCGGGAGTGGCCATCTCCTGGCAGTTTGCGCTGGTAAATGGCGACTTGAACGTTGAGTTCTGAGCGGACTCGAACAAAGATTTGAACATGTTGATCTAGAGAGGATGCTGCTGGAAGATAATAATTTCTTATTCCGGTTTACGGACGTCGTGCAATCAAAGGGTTTAAATAACACCTAAAGTGTACTGCGTGTTTATGTTCGACTATACACCCCTATATTGCTCCTGCTTTAAAGCTAATAGTTAAATACTTACATTAAGGCACTATAATTGAAATAGAATTGCGTGAATCCTGGATTACTAACACAATCCAACACTTCATAGACAGCTACTTAGATTGCAAAATGGTTTGTATTGTACCGTTTAAATGAGGAGGCCAAAATTAACCATGTGCAATTTTAGTGGAGTAAATTTAATATTGATTGGTGTTTATTGGTCCTTATATCTTTGTGTTTGATGTCGTGGATCTTTGTGTTTATAAATGTTCAATATCGAAGCCTCGGCAACGCCTAATTTACAAGGTATTTATTTTTTAGGACTCCGGCTGATTTCAAAGCGGCACTTTTTCGGTATGGCGCAAAGGTGTAGGCTTCTAACAATAAAAAATGGTGCTCGAAAACTATGTTTTTGCGAATATTGATGCATCAAAACAAAATGGGGCACATTTTTCTGCCCAACTTTGAGATGGAAGCGGTCTGGAAATCGAGAGGATCCTTTGAAAAAAATAAATGGTTAAACATCTACATTTCGAGTGCCCGACCTTCAAAATCCTTTGCAGATTAGCAGTGGATCAGAAAAGGTTTCCGGATTGTTAAAAGATTCCTGTGCGATAGAACTTTATGGTAGTGGCCAGCAGCAGCTTATACAAATCAGGAAAAAGAAAAGCGCCTAAAGTTTTAATGATGCTGAGCTCTGACACTAATAGTGTTGATAAACATAAGAAAGTCTTACGAATTCGAAAATCGAAACCGATTCCATATTCGCCTGATGAAGCCCTAGCTTTATTTATTGAAGGTGGTTTCCGCAAACATAAATAACCTAATGCGAAGCGGAGCAAAGGTGGAACGCTGATATCTATCCGAATTATAATATTATAAGAGAAGCAAAACATAAATGTTATCCAGGCGGGATCTGATACTTTAGCACCGAAGTACCTTTGCAATGCTGGTAGTCAGAACCGTTAAAAAAATTATTAAGTTTTGCCCAAGAGAAACTTCGCAGATAAAATAATAATAAAAATAAAGCTTCAAAAGGCTTTCAAAGCATAGCAAATTTTATATTTGATGAAGAGGTGAAAAGCGAGTATTTACCAGACAAAAATATTAATTATCAGTTAACATTTAAAATTAAAATTAATTTTGTTCCTTATATAATTAAATTACACTGAAATATTTAAAAAAATACGGAAAAAAATAATGAATACCATAAAACACGGCAACAATTATTTTTAAAATTGAGGGTTATATGGTTAGCTAAATTTTTAAATTAAATTAAAAATTTTATCTAATATGTTACACATCAAAAAAATAAAACAACTAACGCTATGTTCAAAACAACAGTGGTGAAATACATATATTCGCTGTTTCCCCTGGCCAAAAAAGAAATTAAAAATTCGTTAAACTAAATATAAGCTCAAAATTCTAAAAATTTTGTATGACTGACAAGATAAAACTACTTCAATGATTCCTCCTTGTATGGTCTCTGAGTCCATCATTGGGTTCTATTTCTCATTGGCTTAAAGCTGTTTTTGAATTGCTGTCACTGCCCTTAACTTGGACTGTCCTGTAATTATTCGGTCGGACGTAAAAATTTTTTTTTTTAAACATTTTTCCCTTTTTGTAACCTTTTCCAAAGCCTTTTAGGAAATTTGTAAAAATTTAACAAATTGGTAATCACGAAGAAGGTGTGGTGGTTACTTCGAAGTGGCATTCATGACATTTCAAGAGAGATGCAAATCTCACTTTGACAAATAAAAGAACAGAAAATAGTAGGGAAGGTTTATCGAGTGCTTGGCCGTGTTTTTGCGACAATTCATACCCATGGACTAAACATGAGTCTATAACAGCGATGTCCAAAATTTGAAAAGGCAGCCACGCGTGTTTGGCAAGCCAAATTCTGCCGGCGTCGCAGCGGAGACATATATACGCGAGAGAGAAAAAGAATATGTGTATTCTATAAATCAGTTGTATCCAAACTCACACAATGAAAGCGTTTGCTTGTGTGCGAAGCAGCGAAACACAAAGGCAAGGTGACGTTTTACTGCTTTTACACTGGAAAAAAAAAAATGCGTGCGATTCAAACATAAACAAACTAAATTTTCATACTGTGAGCCGAATCTTAAATCAAACCAAGACTGAACAAACAGCTCAACTTGCTCTGAGACTAAATGCTCCGTTCGGTTAGAACAAAAACTGACGCACGTTTCAATATCTGATCTATTGCCCTACGACTTAATGTTATGAAGCTCGAGATGTAGGCCGAACCAAGGTTCAAGCCAAAACGTTTGTCCACAAACCTGCAACCTGCGGGTCATCCCAAAATAACCCGTCCGTCCGATCCCCACTGTCCCGGCCTGTCCCGACTCATACATTTTTTTTTAGGAATATATAGAATTGAAGACTGTTTTTTTTTCAGGGATGCAAACCGAACAGAACAAAACAGAAATGCTGAACCTAACCGAAAACCACAAAGAAAAACGGTTCGGTTCGGTTCAGTTCTCTGATGAGTTTTAAAACGCTTTCCTCTAGCCAATGATACCTATTTATTTTGTTTTCCTAAAATAATTTTAATTCGTGTTTCTACAAAGGGGACCACTGATAGACCGGATTGATCCTTAGCGAGTGCTGGATCGATATAGCCTTTAAGGATGACTTGACACAAATTTTACAACATGTACTGTAGAACTTCTTCACCTTAATTTAATCTTAGCCAAGAGAAAAACTCTTATGATTAATTTGAGCCGACATTATCCGTTATCGAATTGGTTTCCTAGAACTTCGAGCTAATTCTAGGGCATTCTTATAAGGAGAGTAAAGATATTCAAATGGTTTATAGGGGTGACACGTCACAGTCATTTCACTCAAAACACCCAATTCAACAATCCATCAATTCGACACATACAAATTTAACACAAAATAAAGTCATTACAAAACCATCTCAACACACGTCTATACAACACAAAGTCATTTCACTAAACAGACCAATTAAACACTACGTCAATTCAACACATTCAATAATACCACAAAAAAAGTCAACACAGAACAATTTAAACGCAAACTCATTTCACTTAACAAACCAATTCAACACTACCTCAATTCGACACATTCAAAATTACCACAAAAAAAGTCATCACAGAACAATTTAAACACGAGCGTCTTTATTTCACAAACCCAGCAAACTAGCACCCGAGCATTATGCAAGAATATCGCAGAATGCTCAAAAAGAGCTCGCTTGTAAGCAAGGAATGAGAGTTAATTTCTATTATCGCAGAGCTCTCAAGCAAGCTCACATGCGAGCCAGCATATGCGCATTTTGGGAGACTATCGCAGAATGCTCACAAACAACCTCGCATGGAAGCAATTAATGAGAGTTAATTTCGCAAAGCACTTGCAAGCGAGCTCAAAAGCGAACCAGCATGCGAGCATTTTGCGAGACTTGATTTCATTGTTCACTGACATTTTGCCAGCGTCACGTGCGACCCGATTGTATCTGTAAGCGTTAAGATGCCCGTCATTCGTGTAGAGTGCCGCGGTCCTGAGTTCGAGACCCAGACAAGGTAAATAAAAAAAAATGTATTTCTATAATAAATATAATCTTCTTAGGAGGGGGGATGACTCGCAAGTAATATCAATAAAGTCTCGCAAAAGATACCGCCAAATGCTCGCTAACCGTATTGCTTGCGACTATCGTAAACGAAACTTTCACTGCCACAAACTGAACGACACATGAATCATTTTACTATCTTTTCCCGACCCGAATGCGAGAGTTTTGTCGGGTTAAGGCTCTCAATTCACTCGCATGCGATATCGTTTGCGAGTGTTTGGTTTGGTGGAAAGCCATTTCACCAGACACACCAATACAAGAATATTTCAATTAAAATGCAATATCATGATATTTCCATCGCCTGCATCATTTTTGAATAGAAAAATGTGCTACAAACCTCATCTAGGAATATAAGAGTGACAAAAGCGACAGGCAAAAATTTCAGGATATTTTCATCGTCTCCATCATTTTTATACACTTGAAAAGTTTATTATAATTTCTGCTTCTGGTGCGGTACTTACAAATGTACATTCTTTTTCGCAGGTACAAATTGTATTAGAGTCTGGCTTGATCGACTTTCCAACATGTTGAATTGTGTAGAAAGTCACAAGTGTTTAAATTGTAGTTGTGCTGAATTTTCTAGTGTTAAAATTGTGCTGTGTCGAAATTGGGCGATGTTCAATTGGTTGATGATGAAATAGTTTGTTAAAATTGAAATTGTGTTGAATTGCCTTGTGTTATAATTGTGTTGTGTTGAATTTGTTTGTGTTTAATTTGCATTATGTTGAAATGACGTGTGTTGAATTGACGTGTTGAAATTGTTTTGTGTTAAATAGACGTGGAACCGTTTATAAGAATTCAATTTCCAAAGTGTGCGAATTCAGTTTACGACTGAAATCATAATATTTCATAATATGCCGTTATGAATCTGGACCCCTAAACTGAAGAATTATTTAATTTTTTGTTTGAAAAATTGGGCTGCACAATGGTCTTTCAAAGTTTCGTTTTTATTCTTAGTTGAATACACAAAATCCATCGTATACAAATGTGACCATTCTGTTAGTTCAATAAAGAATCCCCGAAACATTTCCCGTCCCGTCCCGGTCCGGACACGAGCTAATCCGTCCCGAGCTCGACCTAAAATTTTAATTTCAATCCCGTTCCGCCCGATTCCCGCGGGACCCGAAAGTCCCGGGTCTCCCGCCCATCTCTAGTTTGCATCCAGGCAATAACCAGGTGTCTCTTTCGTTTTCTTGTAGTTGTCGTTAATTATTTTCCTCATTTGTATTGGTGACAACACGGTCGTAAGAGTGAACACCTCTGCATTAAACATTTAAGGAGGCTTGGAAGTTCGTTTTCAATCTGGGAGGGTGCTAAATTTTGAGAATAAGTAAATTCGTTCACATGCACTTGAAGTTTTCAAAAATGCCTCAAAATAAATGTCACAAAACCACTTAGACTCCTTTGAAGCTTATCAATTGTGGCACTAAATAAAGAGGTGAAGTATACCGTTCTATGGTAATTCTAGGAGCTTTACAATTCTTTATGCAGAGTGCCAGGGAAGTGGGAAGCTTAGGAAATACTATCAGTGGTGTCCGTAAGATCCCTGGAGAGTTCCGTGTAAGCGATTCATTTCAATTCGAATTAAAGCTATTTTGACTTTAAGCAGTCGGAAATATATAGTCAAGCATATTTAGAACAAATGAAAACGTTTATAAGAAACTCTCTAAGAATTTCCGGACTACAAACCTGACTTGATTCATGAAATTTAAAAAATTTGTTTAACTTAAAAATTTATACAGGGTCCTGTTCCGGTTTTGGAGTCGGTTTTCTTGTAAACATTATCATTTTTGCATCTAATTTGAATAACCTTGTAGAAGGTGAAATTAAGCCTGCGGCTAATAGATCTAGTATAAAACTCGAATTCGTTTGAGCAACTGAAACCGTTTGCTCAATGCCAAGTAAATTTAATTCAAAAGAAAAATACGAGGAGATCTAGTAAACATAGATTGTCTTCTTACATACAAATTAATACAACCTGAACGCGAAACATAAACGTTTGAACGAAAATCGATTCGAAAACCGGAACAGACCCGATACAATTTTTTT